>JARSSU010033041.1:0-22982 GCA_029619165.1 Eurosta solidaginis | reverse complement strand
TTATAGTATTTATTAAAAACGGTCATCCCTTACGGATGCAGGTAAGTGTAAAACCTACATTCGTGACAAATGGAAATGGGAAAAGTTCCACTATATTATTTCTGTGCAGTTCGATTGACTTCTATTATACACATCTTCAGTCAGTGTTGTGAATTCTATGTGATAGTTGCTACAAGTGGTATTTTGAGGTTAGTTTTTCAGCAGTTTTTCAACATGAGTTTTTCCAAGTACGTACCAAATGTTAGATATATTTATTCGATATAACTTTAACGATATACAATAGTTGAAAATGTGAACTACACTAAACTTCAAAAAAACTTTTAGTTTAACCGATATGTAACAGAGTAATTAGCTTATGAAATTTGATGTTTTTATAAACGCCAGTAGTACAATAGGCTACTATTGCCTTGTTTGTTTGTTTGCTTTAGACCTACTAAAATGCGCAGTCTGAAACTGCATGAAATTTTGGAAGAATTAGAAAGAAACGACGACTGTCCATTACCCGAGGCTATTACAATATTTCCTCCTGGAAACTGTAATGCAGATGTCACAGATGAAGATTCTGGGGAAGAAAATTAAATATTTTGAATAATTTATCCGGTTCGCAGCTTAGAGCTCAAGTCGAGCTTCACTACGATTCTTCAGAAAGCGAAATGATGAAGATGATGATTTGCCATTACTCCAACTTGCTAAACGTCTGCGAAAAGATTCATATCATACACAACAAAATTCAGAAGTGCCTGATACATCAACACAAATAATTGCTCAGCGAACTTCTGAAACTGTGGTCTCCAAAAATAAAATATACAGCTGGCCATCACGTGACATACAACCCAAAAACAATAGTTGGAATGACATGGAAGGAGCGAAGTTCGAAAATACACCTTTGTACTATTTTCAATGTCTTTTTGATACTAACATCATAAATAAATAAATAAATAAATATATATATGTATATATATAAATATGTTCGTAAATACACGAATTTGTATGTCAATCAAAAAAAACCTAGTTGAAAATGTGACCAATGAGAAAATGCAGTACTTCTTCGGAATTTTGCTGTTCAGTGGCTATGTTATAGTACCTAGAAGAAGAATGTATTGGGAGAATGCCACTGACTGTGGCATGCCCACTGTTTTCAACGACATAACTAGAGATCGCTTTGCTTTTATCATGTCTAATACCCACTGCTGCGATAACTATAATTTGCAACAAACTGATAAATATGCCAAAATTCGACCAGTGATAGATGCGTTGAACACCAATTTTCTGAATTTTGCTTGTTTTGAAGAAAATCATAGCATCGATGAAGCTATGGTGCCTTACTATGGGGGCACCCATGTAAACAATTTATACGTGGTAAACCTATCAGATGGGGCTACAAATTTTGGGTGAGCGCAACTCGATCAGGTTATATATTATTGTGTGAACCCTATCAAGGGCAATCTGGAGAGAATTCAAACCAGTACAAAATACTTGGATTGGGTGCCAGTGTAATCCTACAATATGCTGATGTTTTGCGGAAAATTGACAACCAGGCACCCTTTCACTTGTTTTTTGACAATTTCTTTACTTCGGTACCGTTGATTGATGAGCTAGGTAAAAGAGGATTCAAGGCTACTGGAACAATAAGGGAAAATCGTGTTTTCAAATATCCTTTGCCAACAAACAAAGAAATGAAAAAGCTAGCCCGGGGTTCTTACAAAATTCCACTCTACAAGGGCTGAAGAAATCGTAGTTTGTAAGTGGCATGATAATAGCGTTGTTGCAATAGCATCAAACGACGCAAAAGTAAATCCTGTGAACAAAATAAAAAGATATTCGCAAAAAGAAAAGAAATACGTTTTTGTTGATCAGCCTGCTCTTATTAAAGTCTACAATACCAACATGGGAGGTGTTGACAGGTCTGATCAGAATTTAAGCCTTTACAGGACTTCAATTAGAGGCAAGATATGGTATTTTTCGCTTATTGTCCACTGTCTTGATATGGCGCTCCAAAATGCTTGGCAATTATACAAAGCTAATGAAGGTGAATATGATCATCTAAAATTCCACCGGAGTGTAGCGACAGGTATTTTGGAGACTTTCAAGAAAGCAGATCAACGAAAATCTGGGCGTACATCAAAAGGTTTTCACGAAAATTCACGTTTTGATGGTATAGACCACCTAGTACGACAAGGTCAATTGCGGTGCGTTTTTTGTCACAAACATGCCAACTTTTTTTGTAAAAAATGCGAAGTTACTCTGCATCCAAAAAACTGCTTTGAAAACTATCACACTCCTACATAATTTTATTTTTTCTTATCTTCTGTAAACTTATTCCAATGAATAAATAAACAAAACCATGCAATTTTCCAATAGTTTGTTTTCTTTCTTCATGACAGTTATAGTAGGTCATTTTACTATCGTTGTTTAAAAACAACACCGCTTTTCCAAGTTTTTCCAGCAGAAAGTTTAGTTTTAACTTACTTTCTATTTAAAATAGCAAGTAATAACTATGATTTCAAAAAAATATAAAGATTAGACACTAAAATATGTTTCAGGCTTATCCGGGTTAAGGGTTTCCGCGAAGAGAAAATCCACTGAAATTGCATTTCGAATTCTCATTTTATATTGGCGCCACTCTATATAGCAAATTTTATGATTTTGACTATTTTCATGTTCAGGAATTTTGTCGTGTAACCTCTTCCAACCTTTTTCTTTAGAATAACCTGAAGATTTTGTCAAAGCTGATCGGGTATTTTCGGAAATTTTGCTGAAAAACCGGCATGGAAAACAAAAAAGCGCTTCTTTTGTTGCACTCCAAACGAGCCAATCACACCTTACTTTTTCTCCGTTTTTTAGAGTAGTATGGAGTATGATTTGAAGGAAATGGCGACCACTTAAGTCGTTGGGAAGTCGAAATAAAATGTGATTTTAAGTAAGTTGAAGCATTGTTGACAGATTACGCTTATAAAATTGTGTCGAAAACGTTTATCTAACTTAAAATCACATTTTACTTCGACTATGACTATGCCCCAAAGTATTTGATCGGATGCTTATGATTTTAGTTAAGTGATTTTCAATTTTAAAACAATTTCTTGTAGCAACAAAATATGTATGTATCTATGAAATCCTAGTTAGAGTACTGTCAATACTCCTTTGTCTTGCCGGGCCCCCAAAAACCTTCCGGACCCAGGGCAATTGCCCTGGCTGCCTCTCCGCGGCCCTGCCGACATCGATTACCATAGAAGAGTATCGGCGACGAAATAAGCTTAATAAAAAGGAAGAAATTCCTAAAATACCTACCCCAATAAAAAGCCAAACACGAAAACGCAGAAGTAGACAGTTCAGAAAGAAAAAAGAAATAGCTGCAACCTTTTGGTTACTAAACTTAACCACAAATACAGTAGATAGGCTAAAACTCAAACAAAAAATAAAAGAACTAAGAAATAGTAAATAAATTAAAATTTTTTTTCTAAAAATAGAAAAAGTTTAAGGCCCAGTGTGGCATAGGAAAAAAATGGCATAAAAATAGCATAGAAATTAATCTTAAATAACATTTTGTGAAATTAGTTAAAAGAAAAATAAACTATACTCAACTATTAATAATTTGAAAAAAAAATATAAATTATAAATTTTCTTTTGAAATGAATTTTCAGAAGAAATAAGTGAGACTATAACATCATATGATGAGGCTTTAAAACTTGTTGCGCGCTTGAAACAATTTGCAAAAAATGGCTTTTCAGCACATTAAAAATATGGAGAGTCACTTTGAAACTGAATATTATAGATTAAAGCAATCAAGCATTACCCAATTTTTTCAATCAAACTAGCATTGAAATGTAAAGACTTGTACAATGTACTTAATCGATATATGTGCATATATGTATTTATATGTAATACTAAAGTATGCAAATATTCTCTACTTCCAAAAATTTCTTAAATAAACTATGTACAATACAATTTATGTGTGTGGTATATATTTTGTGACTTCATGCCTTATAAGCGGACATCTCCCATAGACGGACAAAAACACTGCGACGGTGAGTGTCCGGTTATAAGGAATTTCACTGTATATTAAAATAATAAAACAAATTATGAGGAATTTTATCTAATTTATTGGTGCTACTTTTATTTTCCTGTTCCACAGACATCAAATCACTTCATACATTCGATATCAACATCTTTCGATTTTTTGTGATAATTTGTAACTTGTCTTACTATTATACTATTTTATTAATTATGGATTATTAACCTGACAGCTGTAAAACTGTAGCAGTAACGTGTCTTTGATAAAAAGTAATATGGCGGACGCTACAAATAGTAGAAACAAAATGCTGGATTTAGTATTTGTGGATGGCTTGGTGGGTACTGCCCTTACTCAAATTCCACATTTACCCATTCCAGAAGACCCTCTGCACCCTACGCTTGAGATATCACTTGATATCAGTCTACCCCGTAGGATTCAAGTACAGGATCCACCGCGTTCTAGATGTTTCTACAAAGCGAATTTCATTATGCTTAATGATCTGTTGGCTTCCCATGATTGGTCGGATCTCTATGCATGCACTGATGTCGATTCGGCAATCTCCATATTTTACAGTACACTTGACGCACACAGAGAAAAAACAATTGTGAATATAACAAGGTTTACTTGGTTGAAGATTTTTGTATGGAGCCCAAGAAACTTGTGTGTGCTACCAAAATTCTTAGTATTTCATACTCTACAAAGAAAAACAAAGCTTTGTTAATTTTTTACCTAAGCCCTTTGGCTTACAAAAATCGGGGTTGATTTGACTAAGTTATCCTAGGTATTTTTTTTTATATGAACTTTAAAGCCTTGGTGTAAAAGACTTGGGAAAGAAATATTAGTTAATCTGTCAAAGTTATTTTGTGCTAGCACCGATTAAATTTCAATTCAACAAAGTGCTTAGGAATCTTAACCGTAATAACTTGGGTGTCTTGTGTCATCACCGAATGACTTTGTTAGCTGAGCAATGTTTACAATGTTAGCTTAGGTAACTTGTTCAAACACCTAAGAAACTGGGTTAACCTAACAAAATTGATGCTTACTTTTACCAAGTTATCTTTGGTAATTTGCAATGAGACCTAGGAAACTTCGTTAAACTACCTAAGAACCTGTTTATTTTTATCAAGTTATCTTAGGTAACTTGCTGTATTACCTAAGAAACTTGTTTAATCTAACAAAGTATTTGTAAAATTTCAAATTAGGTGAAGATCACGCCATTTTTGTTCATTCTGTGTTTCCAATTCAAAGTCAAAAGTAACAACGCGGCAAATTTATAAATTCTTAGTAGTTTTTCTTATAAATAAAAAATACTTAGCGATTCTGGAGACCAGGTAAGCAAACAAATGATTCAAACATCTTTAAAATCAATGTATAAAGCCTCCCCAATTTTTATTAAGTTTAATCGGAGTATTTGAATTGTTGCTTGCGGTCCATATCAATTGGTGTTCCAAAAATTTCAACACTAAGCGACTAAACGGGCAATAGAAATAAAAGTTATAAATATCTAGAAGATTTTAAAATGTTATGCTTTATTTGTAAAAAAGATTTCGAAACCGTAAAAAGTTGAATAAGTCACCTTAAAATAATTCATTGTGCTCATAAAAGTCAATACATCTACGCAATACATATACGCAGCATCATATCAAGAGGGAGAGGGTGATAATTACTGCTTACTTCAAAACGTGGTATATATTACTTCACAAGACGAGCATTTAATACAACAACAAGAACAACAGTATTTAATAATACAACCTGAAGCGGTAGAACCAGCCGCGCTTTTTCCACAAGTCTTGAGCTTACACCAGAAAACCAAATGCGACTAGATACACAAATTAACGATGACCCTTTGGCTATGCGGTTGAAATCATGGAACTTATTTGACGGGCTTTATACGTTTTTAACGTGTAAGTATAGGTTTCTCTTTTTCCGCAAAGTGTATATGAGTATTGTATTTTTCTCCCAGTAAAAGGTATAACAATCGAAGGCCTCAAATATGTTAAGACCAGGCATTTAGACGAAATTTTCGGTGGAGAGAAAATTAATGAGAAAATAATATTAGAACATAAGGTTTCGTGTGGGCAAAACGAGCAAGTATGAAACTTTCTATGTACAATAATCCAGAAAAAAAAACATTCTTATTTTTAGGGCATTTACAATTTACGTTCACAGCAGGAAGCAAAGGCTTGCAGAGAAAGTATAGGTTTCCAAACTGAAGGACTAACAAGTGACGGGAGCTCAGACGAAGCCATGAATTTTAAAAAGGTATAATCCTAATGCTCCAATATGAGTTACGGAAAATGATGATGATGATGATATTCCATATATATTTTCAGCCCTACAGTGTTCATAGCATTTTGATGACCACGGAACAAGGAAAAGGCATTTGTAAACTTTATAAGGATACTAAAATGCTTCGCCGCAAGCACGAACGTATATCGTTCACAACGTTATTGAAAACATTATAGAAAACGGTCATAAGCTCAGCGTTAAGAATTGCGAAGATATAGCGGATGAAATAATATCCCTATTTCCTACAGAATGCCGCGTAAGTACGAATGTTCATCTTTATGTGATTATATAATTTGTCGAATACCCAACTTTAATACCTTATAGAAATCTGATATAAGAAATGTTTCTAAAGAATTTCAATTTTTATTTGCAGGAAACATATTTTACACAAAAGAATAAAAAACTGGCACCGAAAGGCAAGATTTGGGACAGATTGGGAATCCGTACTAAAAAAATGGAAAGAAACGGTTCCATATAGAACAAACCGTTTGTTTACTTTAGATTTGACTTTAGATCAAATTTTAGATGAGTGGCCTCTATACAAATTTTCAAAAGCTCCCGAATTGGTATGTTTTTTTATATAAAATACTCGGAAAAACTTGTGTTGTAATAATATATTAAAATAATTGATTTAAGGTGGATATTTACTATCACTACAGCTTCCCGGAAAATGAGCTAAATTTTTCCAAATGGGACAATTTATGCTTAATTGCTTCGAATCTTTTTGAAACAAGGATTAAGGACCCGCAATCCAAGCTACTCGAGAAACGCGTATTTGAACAGCGAGACATTTTAAATACAGGTACAGACAAAGTTTAAAGTACCTACATGCCTCTTTTTCGAATACTGCATTAAATTTCTATATTTGTTAGACAATTTCAACATATATGTAATAATGCTGTTGCATTCAATTTTATTGCCAACTGGAAAAGTTGTAAATGGGCACAAAGTTTACAATTATGGATTCGCAAAATGCTTTCACAGTAAAAGTCAGGCAACCAAGTGAAGTGGAAGCAGTAATTGCAGAGAAGAGGACAAACTGTTTTGAAAATAGTTCAACTCTGCAACCATTCGTTATTGTTGTGGGTGACGAGTTTAATTTTAAAGATTTTTATGTTGTGTTAGATGGAATTAAGTACGCATTTAAATCTTATATAGAGGCGGTTCAGTATTGCTTTAAGTTAATATTTGTAATAAATTTAAAATATCCTGACGGGTGCACAAGTGTATGGACATTCATGCAAAGATATTTGTTTAATATAAAAAAGAAGTCTGTATCGCCAATAATTGATACTTCGATCAACGATATTAACAATTTGAAAATTTCAGAATCCGATTAATCACAATTCCTTCAATATCAAGATAATACTAAATACTAGGTGTTAAGGGCACTTTTTCAACTATACACGGCTAAAATTTTGACCTTAAATTTTAAACCCCAGCCAACATCTTTTCCTTTCACCAATTTTTTTGAAAACTGGTCTAGTTTAAATTTTAAACCAAATTTGGTTTGGTCATACATATATGTATTGCGAAAAAGTTTAAAATTTAGGGTAGAAATTTTAACCGTGTACCTTTATTTCCTACAGAATTGAAATCTCTATTTTAATTTTTCCTTAATATTATCTGATGTTCAACTGTAAAAGTGTTATAAAAATCAGAAATAAAAAATTTTTCTAAAATATTTAAATTTTTTATTTGCAGGATACATATTTTTGACAAAGGATAAGGCAGTGATAATCAAAATATTGCGAACTTTTTAAATGTTTAACTAACGAATTTTCTACTGGGATAGGTTAATATTCACTGCGTTATCGACAATTTTCAAATTACCAAAGTTTTTGGTAGAATAATACCTAAGTTATGTTAGTTAAAACAACCAGGAAACTTGTGCAAACTGCAAAAGAGGTTTGGTTGAATATTACACAATTTTCAGAGGTTAAGCTACCGAAGTATTTTCTTACCTAAGCCAACTTGGGCAAAAACATACGATACTTCGTTAAATTTACCCAAGAAGAAAGCTTGCAAAGCTTTAACCACGTTTTTTTTCATTAAGATACAAAAAAAAACCTAGTAGGTTAATTTTCCATAAGTTCTTGGTTACGATACATGCGATTCTTGGTTAATTTTACAATAGTTTTTCTCTGTGTACGGCTTATTTGATACCTGTATTCCTACTCGCTATACCCTGTGTTCAGATAAGCCGCCTTGCTTTTCAAGGCAACTTAATAACATCAAATCTAGGCTTTATAAGAGATTCAAGAAAACTGGAACATCTGCAAACTTCTCTAAATATCGAATAGTTCGTTTTAACTTTCACCGTCTTAATCAGCTTTGTATAAAGATTACTAAGTTTTTGTAAAGCTAAATTTTTTGAAAATCCAAAAAAGTTTTACAGTTTCGTAAATTCAAAACGGAAACATTCTGGGAATCCTTCTCATAACCTTTGCTGAACTATTTTCTGAGTTCTTTAAGTCCACGTATTCATTCCGGTCAATACCCCTATCGCTTAGATAGCTCGAATTCCATTAGGAATCCTGCTATTGATGGTAATATTGTTCTTCAGAATCTTCAATCTTTGAAGTCCAACTTTTCTCCGGGACCAGATGGTGTTCCTAGTTGTGTGCTTAAGTACTGCGCTGAAAACATATATGAGCCTATTTTAAAATTATTTGAGCTATCTCTGAGATCTGCGTCATTGCCGTCACTTCGGAAACAGTCCTTTTATTATACCCCTGTATAAAAAAGGTTTTTAAGACACATTGGATTTCAGATACAGTCAAGAACGATTCTTTAAACTTTCTGCACTTTTAATAATTTTCAACTAGTTTTGCATTATGCCTAAAACAAGCAATAAGCAAAAGAAAATTAATGATGCTAAGGAGACGGATTCTACTGTAGAAACTTCTGTGCCGAAGCAAGATAAAGGGAAGGGCAAGAAGAAATCCCAGAAGAAAGGAGACCGTGATAATGAAAGGATAGAAAACTTTAGAGCTAAAACAAGTGAACGTAGCACAAAGGAAAATAAAGAAGCACTCTTTGAGAAGCTTTTCTTTGGGTATAATAATGTGAATGAAGCAATGAAAAATATAAATTTACAACAAATTGATCGCACTATTATACTGCCAGTTATCACTAGAGCCGCCGGATTTATCATATGTGATCTAATTTCAAAATTCTCACGACTTGGATTACTTCAGCCCGATGAAGCTAAGTCACTATCCGGAGCATTATATCGTATCACTCTGCTGCAAATTAGTTATAAATTAAAAGAAGCCATGATTTTACAACATTATCGAAATCTTGGAGTTCACTCTTTCGTGGACGTTTTTGTAACAAGCTATGTTCGAAGAGCTCTTGGACAAATGGGTGCGCATTTCAGTCCACTCGGTAATTACATTTCCGCAATTGGTTTTGTTAAGACTACTTCGTGCAATTATTTGCCCCGATTGCCTAAAGCACAGATTTTGTCACCTTTTTATCTTCATATTGATAATTTAAGAGAGATGGTCGAAATGCTGTCAGCTACGCTGGGAACATCCGAATCTAAACGAGCGTGTTTGGAGAAGTCGCCATTGACTAACGCTGTTTGGACGTGCCATCGCTCCCGCCGAACCCATGAAGGCGTCGAATTGCCCGCTACGTGTTTACATGCAAATCCTAATAATATAGTGCCGGCAGATTACAACATTATATCAATCAGGCATGACGTCGACATCATCGCTGCAAGCGTTGAGCGGATCGGGAGAAAATATCCAAAATATATCACGACTGGAGGGATTGATTGGAAAGGTACTGGATCTATACCGCAAGTTATCTTGTGGTCCTGCAGATTTACTACGTCCCAGTTTTCCTATACATGGAATACCTGGTTCTGTTGATGGTGAACACACTGCCTTTTGGTCACCTGAACCTTTGTCTGATCCTGAATCTTACATTGGTGTAGTTTATCTGCTTGGCGAAAGTAAGAAACAACAAGTTGATGATCCGGACGTATTAAGCTTTCGTGCAATCGAATCTGCGAAACGTGAAATTAATTTGGATTACGCGACGGTATTGCAGAATCTCTTGAATTAATTCCGTCACCTTGGGGATGGTCTAAATGGTTACCATGGAAAACCGCTAGCTCTTTACTAGTTGGTAAACAGATTGGAAAATGATATCTGACTCTTACTCAGAAGATGTCCGGATTAACCGAGTAGGTCAAAAGTTGAGAAAAACAGGGGTATTGCTAAACTTTCGGCTATCAGTGCTCTTCCCTTTTATCTCCATGCCAACACGGCTTTCATTCGTCAGAGGTCAACCACTACAAACTTGCTAGTATTTACCTCTTTAGTTATGGAAGGATTTTTAGCGAACAAGCAAACGGATGTCATCTATACTGATTTCAGCAAAGCATTCGATACCGTCAACCATGAGTTACTTATTCATAAGCTTGATTTACTGGGCTTTCCGTTTGACCTATTAATGTGGCTGAAAAGCTATCTTTCTAACCTGACCCAAAAAGTCATGTTCAAGTGTAATCTCTCGGAATCGTTTGGAGTTTCCTCAGGCAAGTCATCTAGGCCCTTTACTATTTACCCTATTCATAAATGACTTGCCACAGATAATATTACATTCCCAAATTATAATGTATGCGGATCAGTACAACTTTGCTACATTTACTGTCCTACAGATTTGAGTTCCTTGGATCTTCTTCAGGCCGACTTAGACTCGTTCCATTGTTGGCGCACAACAAATATACTAGCTTTAAATTGCTCTAAATGTAAGCATATGACATTTCACCGAGTGAAACCAGTTTTTAAACCGTATGTAATAGATGGTACCCCTTTGGAGCGTATATCTATTGTAAATGATTTAGGTGTTCCGTTTGATCCGAAACTGAGTTTCAACATGCATATTTCGTCTATTGCCAACAAAGCTTTGGGTGTACTTGGGTTCGTTAAAAGATGGGCTAAGTACTTCAATAAGATTCTTTACAGATCGCTGGTCCGTCCAATACTCCGAGTATTGCTCATGCGTTTGGTTCCCTGTTTCTCAAAATCATATAAAGCGTCTTGAGTCAGTTCAAAAGCAATTTTTGATATTCGCATTACGTGGCCTTAACTGGGACTCAAGTCTCCACCTTCCACCATACAGAAATAGACTTCTTCTTATTAGCTTATCCACTCTGGAAAACCGGAGAATACTACTGGGGGTATTGTTCATCCATAAGCTCATTATTGGAGAAATTGATTCTGCTGACCTTCTCGGCCGATTGTTTTTTGCAGTTCCTCCTAGGGTTTCCAGACACTACGTTCCTTTTTATTTACCTCTTTGTCGTCGAAACTTTGCTATAAATAATCCTCTGCTTATCTGGTGCTCGCACTACCATGACTTGTATAGCTGTATCAGTCTTGAATGTACTTTTACCACTATACGTAATGCAATACTCGCCTATCTAAATTAAGCTCCCTTCTGAGCTCCTCACGATAACCCGCCACTGGGAACACTTATATAAATCCTTAAATAACATTACTTTCTGTATAATGTTTCTTTCTTTTCAGTTTCTCTTAGAAAAACATAATAATTGAAATTCAATTATTATTATAAGCCGGTGTTAAGCTCATGAATTCTTAAATATAAGTATAAACTGAGCACACCATTAAACAAACATATATAATAAAATAAACTTGAAAATCGTAGGACTGCAAAGGTAAGAGATTTTAGAATGTCCTCACTTACAATATTATGGAAAATCTCTTCAACAGCACTTGTAGTTAGGTTGACCAAAGCCGGTCGGAGGTCGGCTGGACGATAAGAATAAATTAAAAAGTTGATAGCATAGTAGCGTTACATGGAAATGTCTCTCATTCTGAATGCATTTAACAATGCACACACGCACTTATAGACCACACAAATAGCTAAATGTACCGACCCAAATATTTATGCATTCTCAGCGGGAGTTCACCAATGGGTTATTAATGCTTGGACATGCAATGCATATTTGTTTACATTTGTCATCCCGTCACATTGACCAACACACTTATCGATAAGTCAATCGTCAATGTGACTGCCAAAATATTTATATGTATCTAATTGCATGTGTCCATAAATAGGTCACTATAATAATAATATGCTGACTTGACATATAAGTTAGCACCCAACAGTAATTATGCAAACAGCAGCAATAACAACAGCGTATCATAACAACAATCAACAAGTGAACACCAAGCTGCTATCATTCCCAACGCAATGCGAAACTCGATTCTAAAGCCGTGTGCCCACTACCGAGTTTTCTTGCGGAAGTTGCTTCCAGAAGTTACGGCTTGCAGAAGTGCACTTGCAGCAATTATGTGGAAACGCGTGTTTGTTGCTTGCTGGAAGTAACTTGAACGACTTGCTGTCAACTACAAGTGTTTTGAAGACTTGCAGAAGTAGTCGGGTATACGTGATTTTCAAAATTTATAAAAATGGACAAAAATAAATTCGTTTGGAGTAGAACACATTTGTTAATTGAAAAACAAGAAAGTTATCCTGAATTATGGGACACGTACTCAAAATACTATAAGAATAAAATTAAAAAAAAATGCTTTAAAGGCAATAGTCAATGACATAGACGCACGCAGAGAAGAGGTCAAAAGGCAATTGACTCATCTCAAATGGATTACACAAATCTCGCAATATTTGCCTTTTCATTCTCGCCTGACCATTTCGTATGCGTTGCTTTCCAACTCCACAAATAATGCCGCAGCTATTTATTCCATTATAAAGAAGCTATAATTTGTGTCTGTTCGTTGAGTCCAGGTATATGCCAAAGCAAGCTGCCGGAGTAGAGGAAGGTGAAGTGAAAACGTAAACAATCCTTGCGGAAAGAATAAATAAATCTTCATAAAGTATTTTAGGCCAGTGCAATGAAATGAAAGCACTTCACTCAAAAAAATATAACAATGCCGCAATATATTCTATTGATTTCTTTTTTTTACAAAATGGCGTTGATAATAAAATATAAATGTTTTTCAGTGCTTTTTCCAAATTTTCTTTAATTTATTTTGTTCCAATGTGCACACATTCCGTACAACCAGCTGATTTCGAAAAATCATTTGCTCTTCCTCTTCTCGTTACAATTTCTTCGTAATGCAGAATACCCAACTTCGACTAAAGCGGAGCGTAGAACGGGAAACGGGAACGCAATCGAAATGCAGAATAGGGGTGATTATATTTGAACTCATATATCCCCTAAAGACGATCTCCTAAGGAGGTTGAAATATATCGGGGAAAAACTAAAAACTTTTCGTCTTTTAATACACCGAACCTCGAGCCAGTTTTTACAAATTATGTTCTATTGAAAATACAACTCCAAGATAAAATTGCATAAATTTTTTCTCGATGGCAACGCCGTGAGTTGTCACTTTTGAGAGTAATAGTGAGTCTACTATTTGTGCCTGGGGTCAAAAGCTAGTGAAAAAATAAACAAATTTACAAAATGAGTTCAAACCCCGTGCATAAAACTTTGTATATGAAAGAGATTTTTCAATTTTCATTTATAACATAGTCAGAACTATAATACAAAGCACATACATATGTATAATTTTAAACATTTTAAAGTTAAATTAATAAAATTTTTATAAATTTTCGAAACTTTTTATTAACAGTTTTCAGAAAGTTTCTGAATGTGCAGTCTTGACGCTCATTCAATTGTAGTGCAATAGTGTGCAGGTTTCAAGTAGATGAGAATTACCGTTAATCTTCAATATAAAGACAAATTTTGTTCGTGCGGTGTATAAAAAAAAATGCGAAGTTTTGAAATTTGCACATTATTACACTACAGTTAGATGAGCTATAAAGCTGCACACTCAGAAATTTTTTGAAAGTTTTTAAAATGTCTGGAAAACTGCTGATAATTTGATTAATTGTTGGGAGCTTTGAAATGTATATATAGTTTGTGTTATAGTTAGAACGATATTTTAAATTGGAATTATTAAAATCTAATAAATAAACATAATTTGGGAACAATACCGTTTTAAAGGAAGGCCATATTATTTTTCACATAACCGTATATCAACATTTACATTTTCATGAATATCTTTTAGTTTGTGTAATAATCTCGCATTCTAAAATTTAGTAGGTATGTTTTATATGTATATTAAAAGCAGTTAATTGAATAGTTTTTCTTCTCTTAAAAATACGACTACTTTCTTATGTGCTGTAGTGTTGCGTGAAATTCACCTCACTTCGAACAGGCTTAATGTTACAAATATACATACAAACAAACTTTCATATTTAACTGACCCAGATAACCACCATGAGTTCATTCGCATTTGTCAACCAGCTTACACGCGGATCATATTGACAATATGTAGGTCAATATAATAATTTGCTGACAAACCATTTTTCATTATTAAGTCATGCACTTCTAGTATGTAAACATTCATGTAAGTATGTATGTGTAGGTTAAGAACTTTTGTATAAATAGAAATGAATTTCACCAATAAAGAAGAATCGCTTTTTAACGCTATTCATCAGCGTTCGAAAAACCTTTTTCGTTTTATTATTTCAAAGTTATTACATGGCGATCCTGCCAGCTTTGTCAAGAAATAGCAAAACTGCTAAAGACCTTGCTGGAGGAAGATCCCGGATAATAAACCAAGCAGGATTCGTTTACAAGTTATTACAGTGCAGAATATATGCGTTGTAAATATTCCCTATAGGTATAGTCATGCATTCTACCATTTTCGTTCCTTACATTTTATAATAATCGACAAACCGTTTTGATAAGTTTTATAAATAAATACATACATGGATTTGATCTCAATAACTGTATTTTATTGTATGCTTATCGATATTGACTATCGATGGTTGGTTGCACACAGATCCCAAGTGACGAATTTCAAATTTTGTATACTATCAAAATTTAGTATTAAACGTTTGAACCACTTGAACCGAACCGGTTCGACGGTTCAGAGGAAGCCGCGAACCGGTTCAAGTTTTGCCAGAGTGGTTCGAACCAGTGAACTGAACCGCTTCGAAATTCGAGGCGGTTTGCAGCCCTGGTTATTTGTACTTATGTATATGATCATATTATTTTAATGTTAAAATGTATTACATGAAGAGATGCACCGCTAAATCAGGTGACTTATAGAGAAAAACTTAGCAATTGTTAAATTAAGCCAGTTCATTTTTGAGTATTAGAATTTTTGTAATGTAGTCAATTTTCGGACAGCGCAGTCGTAAGGCAGTCGCAATTTGTATAATGAAGCAAATTGTAATTAAACCTAAATGGTAGTGTAATGGTGTAGTGTCTCTACATGGTCATTAATTTATATATACTTTGTTTAATAACTACTTGTTATTTGTTCTTTTGTTTATTATAAACATTGATTTTTATGCTGTATAAAATTTGGTTGATTGAAAATAAAATTATTCTTGTGAGATATTTCTAAAATAAAATACATATAAAATATTTTAATTTACACAAATAAATATTAGATAGCTTCGCTACAATTGGCGATCCAGCCATTTTTAATCATGAATTACAAACCCAAACATATTTATTACTCAAAATTTATCTAGTTTTGAAAATATAAAAAGACGAACTATCATGCGCTGATATTAAGTTTGACTAAATATATAATATAGACGGAGATGTGCAGTGATTAAACATCCAAACACATATATGAGAAAGGATATAAAATGTGCAATAGTTGCAGCTAAAATGAATTCTCTGCACTAAGTGAAATTGGAAGTTATCAGTAAAAAAAGGAATCAACAATTGTAATTTGAAGTGATCAGTAAAAAACGAATTGACAACCGTGAAATTGGAAGTTATCAATAAAAAGAAATCAACAATTGTAATTGGAAGTGATCAGTAAAAAATCGACAACCGTTTTTCAACCGCCAACATTTAATATCGGAGCATAACTTGGAATAACTTAACACATTAAATGCTGCTTTTCTA
The DNA here is from genome assembly GCA_029619165.1 of Eurosta solidaginis. Classification (NCBI taxonomy): domain Eukaryota; kingdom Metazoa; phylum Arthropoda; class Insecta; order Diptera; family Tephritidae; genus Eurosta; species Eurosta solidaginis. The sequence goes on along the minus strand of JARSSU010033041.1, from coordinate 6,744 downwards.
CACCATTGTGTCTGTATTATCAATCAACTATCTCAACGATATACAACTTAGTAAATTAAATTATATATTTTTGTTTAGCTTAGATTTAATTTAATTCGAATTCGAAATGAGGTCACCTACACGTTCTGATTCTTCCAGACAGATGGTTAGAACATCTCAGGAAACACGACAACAGACGAAATCAGAAACACAGACACAGCAACCAATTATAACACAAACAAATGCTGAAATACATGATGCTTCGATCAAACTGCCTAATTTTTGGATAGAATATCCTGAAGCATGGTTTGTTCATATTGAAACACAATTTGCTTCAAAAGGAATAAGTTCTGATAATTCAAAATACGAATATTTAATAATATCGTTATCACAAGAAACAATTATGACAGTGTTTGACATTATTCAAAATCCACCTACTAGTAACAAGTATGAAAACTTGAAGAGAATTTTAATTGAGCGTCACTCTTTGAGTGAACAGGAACGGTTAGATAAAGTTTTGTCTGATGCGGATATTGGCGATAGAAAACCATCGGAGTTATATCGCTATCTTTCTTTTCATGCCGGATCATGTTTCGGATCTGATCTCATTAAAAAACTTTGGTTAAAAAGATTACCTAAAAATTTAAATATAGCCTTAACTTCATCTAATATACAAAATATTACTGACTTAGTAAAACGTGCTGATGATATGTGGGAGACTACTAAGCGAAATGAAATGTGTGCGTTTAGTTTGGAAAAACAAAAAGACATAAATTTTGAAAAAGAGATAGAAAATCTTCACAAAATTACCTCAACAATGTGTGAACATTTTTCTAAGTTGTCAATTGAAGTATGTTCAATGCGACAAGCGTTTCAGAATCAAAAAAGGCAGTCTCGACCATTTAGTCGAAATCACGTACGAGATAGATCAGAATCGCGTGATTGGGTATGTAAATATCATTATCGCTTTGGTAGTAAGGCGAGAAGATGTGAGAAACCATGTTCGAATAATTCTAAGGGAAACTAAATTCACCCATGATTTTTACGGCAGATGATGGGTTAAAGAATTGCTCTGCACGCCGTCTGTTTATTTATGATAAGAATAATAAATTGAAGTTTCTCATAGACAGTGGTGCAGAAATATCTGTGCTACCATCGTCAAAATTCAAAGCATTTAAAAAACCTTCTTACTTATTTTTAACTGCTGCAAACGGAAGTAGTATCAAAACTTTCGGTAAAAAACTCGTTAATGTGAACTTGTCTTTACGTAGACAGTTCCCGTTTATTTTTGTTATAGCTGATATAACAAAGCCAATCATAGGAGCAGATTTTTTAGCAAAGTTTGGACTTCTTATTGATCTTAAAAATAACCGTCTTGTTGATCCCTTAACTAAAATGTCTGTTGATGCAATTTCTAGCTACGAAAAAATTTCTTTACCAAAACTTTTTTCAATTGATAATAAATATACACTATTACTTAAATCATATCATTCTCTTTTGACAGAGCCGGATTATACAAAACCGGTTAAAATCGTTCATCGAATTGTATGTCATGGGGATTTACCTTTTTCAAAACCCCGTCGATTTGATCCCATTAAATTTAAAATTGCCAAGAGTGAATTCGATTTTTTAGTTAAATCAGGAATTTGTCGCCCCTCTTCATCACATGTTGCATCACCGTTGCATCTAGTTTCTAAAAAATAAGTGAATGACTGGAGACCTTTTGGTGATTATCACAGGTTAAATTTCGTTACGGTTCCTGATAGGTATCCACTTCCTCATATTCATGATTTGAATATGAATCTTCGTGAAAAAAACATTTTTTTCAAAAATTGACTTGGTACGAGCTTATCATCAGATACCAATGTCAGAAGATGATTTTTCTAAAACTGTTATCACTACACCATTTGGGTTGTATGAATTTGTTAGGATGCCGTTCGGTCTTCGTTTTTAGGAGATTTCATGACTTCGGGCTAAATATTAAACCAAATAAATGTATATTTGGTGTTTTTGAAATAAATTTCTTGAGTTATAATATATCTAATGAAGGAATTAAACCGACAAGAGAAAAGGTAAAGGTTATACGCGAATTTGAACAACCTAAAACAGTTAAGCAATTGCAGAAATTTATTGGTATGATAAATTATTATCATCGCTGCATTCCAAATTTAGCAAAATTATTAAGTCCTTTACATTCAATAGCAACAAATGCATTGCAGAAGAAAAGTCAAATTCTTGTTTGGAATACTGATGCTAAAACAAACTTCATAAAAGTAAAAGAAGTACTTGCGACATCAGTTCATTTAAACCATTTTGATATTAACGCTAGACTTTCAATTTCAACAGATGCTCCCACAATAGCTATTGGTGCTGTTCTTCAACAACACACTAAAAATTGCCTAGAACCCTTAGCATTTTTCTCAAAGAAATTAACAGCTGCAGAGTCAAAGTACAGCGCATTTGATCGGGAACTCTTAGCGATTTATCAAACAATTAAGCATTTTAGACATTTTTTAGAGGGCAGAAATTTTACTGTGTATACTGATCACAAACCCTTAATCTACGTTCTCAATTGGAAAACAGACAGAAGTCCTCGTCAAATTAGACATCTTGGATATATCTCTCAATTCACAAATGACATACAACATATTTCTGGTAGGGATAACATAGTTGCAGATACGTTGTCTAGAACACCCGAAGTTACAACATTGGAACAAGAATTTAGTTTAAAGAGATTATACGTAGAACAAAACAAGGATCAGGAATTAAAGACGCTTCTTCAGAACTCTCCGTGCCCATATAATCTTAAAGGTATTCAGATACCTCTTTTAAAATTTAATATTTATTGTGAAGAATATAATGGTTTGACAAGACCATATGTACAAAACAGTCTACGTTCGGATGTATTTCATAAATTACATTCAATAAGTCATCCAGGTATTAGATCTACTCATCATTTAATAACATCCAGGTATTTCTGACCATTTATGAATAAACAAATAAATGAATGGACGAAGTCGTGTGTAGACTGCCAAAAATCTAAAGTTTATAGACATGTTAAATCTCCAGTTCAGAAGATAACAATTCCAAAAGGAAGATTTGATCATGTGCATATTGATATTGTAGGTCCTTTACCAGTTTCAAATGGATTTCGATATATCCTAACAATAATTGATAGAAATACTCGATGGCCTGAGGCATATCCTTTAAAAGAAATTACAGCAAAATCTATTGCTCAAAAGTTTATTGAACAATATATTCCGCGTTTTGGTGTACCCACGCATATAACAACTGATCGACGTGGTCAATTCACTTCGAGTACTTTTCTTGAACTCGCAAGATATATAGGGAGTGAATTAGTTAGAACTTCATCATATCATCCACAAGCAAATGGAATGATAGAACGCTTTCATCGGCAATTAAAATTGTCAATCCTTGCACGCGGTAGTTCCAGCAATTGGTCGGATGAATTGCCAATAGTTTTATTGGGTTTACGTTCTTGTTTCAAGGAAGATTTAGGGTCCACTCCTGCGGAAATGGTTTATGGACAAACTTTAAGGTTACCTGGAGATTTAGTAGTCAATTTAAATAATGAGTTTTATAATACTGAATTTGTAACAAAGTTAAGAAATCATTTTATGAATACAGGATCTAATTTATCTCATCATAACAAACATGAAAAATTTCGTATGCCAAATGATTTGAGCACATGCAAACAAGTTCTTGTTCGTGTTCCTATTACAAAGAAACATTTTATTTATCCTTACGAAGGACCTTTTGAAGTAATCGAAAAAAATCCAAAATTTTTTAAGATTGTTAGGAATGGTATATCTGAAAATATAACAATTGATCGAATCAAGCCAGCTTACATTGATCAAAATACATCTCAAAACACAAACATGTCTTTCAAACAAAAGAAGAGAGTTACATTTTCTTTACTTTAGTATGATAAAATAATTATTATTATTATTAATATATATATATATATTTTTTTTTATGGAGGGGGAGTATATGTAGTGTCTCTGCATGGTCATTAATTTATATATACTTTGTTTAATAACTACATGTTATTTGTTCTTTTGTTTATTATAAACATTGATTTTTATGCTGTATAAAATTTGGATGATTGAAAATAAAATTATTCTTGTGAGATATTTCTAAAATAAAAGACATATAAAATATTTTGATTTACGCAAATAAATATTTAAAATATATTGATATTTTAACCCTTTCGCGGACACGTCGGCATAATCCGACACAACGAATGGCTTAAATTGGACACGTCGGTATATGCCGACATAGAAAAAAAATCGTATATAAACACGTCGGACATAGGCGACGTCTACTGCATTGGTTTTAAATGTAGTAGCTTAAAGTGTGCCCATGCAGAAGCAATCAGATCTAAGTTAGTGTCCCAATTCGATTTGTTTTGTTTCTTTTTTGTTAACTATAACGGAAATTTTCGTGAGTGGGACAAAAACATCACGTCGGATATAGCCGACGTACTTATTTGTATTTTTGCACAGTTGCAAAAAAAGTGTCATTGCGTGAGGACGTAATATTTTTGGTAAGTTTTATTTTTTTACTTTCTTTTTCCCTGTGTTATTTTTGCTTTGACACTGAAAAAAATTAACTTATAAAAATCGAAATAAGTGACACATCGTCTCCATTGATGTCTTCAATAAAGTATTTAATAACAACATCATGGAGCTACTTATTAGCTGTACAAATGAATACGGACTTAAATTAAGTAACCAGCAGAGAGGTAGCAGATTCAAAAGGATGATGAAATTTTCACCCGTTGATCGTCCTGAAATGTTAAAATTTTTAGGTTTGTGTCTACTTCAAGGGCAAGTTAAAGTACCAAAGATTCGTCAGTTATTTTCGAAATCTGCACTATACTATCACCCGGCATTCTCTGCGACAATGTCCGGCAGAAGGTTCGAACAAATCTTGAGATGTCTTACTGCTAATCATGTGCGAGGCGAGTCACATATGGCAAAAATATCTAATTTCGTAAAATTGATAAATCAGAGTTTTCAAGCTGCTTTCTGGCTGTATCAGCAAATTGTGCTAGATGAATAGTTGTTACTCCATAAAGGTAGACTCGTTTTTTCGTCAATACATTAAATCGAAAAGGGCACGATTTGGAATAAAATTCTTTCAACTATGCGACTCATCCAGCTATGTTTTAAATATTGAAACTTATAAAGGTAAACAACCAGATCCAACGAAAGGTTCAAAAATCGACGCAATTGTTTATCGACTTGTTACTCCATACTTTGGGAAGGGTCATCACCTATTTTTGGACAACTATTATACAGTATAAATTTATCTCATGATTTATTGCTGCTCAAAACTCACACTACTGGCACGTTAGGAAGCAATCGAAAAGCTAATCCAATTGAAGTGACAAAAAAGAAATTAAAACAGGTCAGTATATTTGGAAAAGACAAGGAAAGGTGTATGTATCAAAATGGTACGACAAAAGAGATGTCCTATGTATCACCAACCGGCTACAGTCCACAGATGGTTATAACAAAGAACCGATTTGGGGTAGAAAAGTCAAAACCACTTGAAATTGTGAGATATAATGAATTTATGGGTGGCGTTTGATCGCACTGATCAAATGAATTCTTATTATTCAGTCCTCGTAAGAACGATTCGGTGGTATAAAAAGTTTATATTCCGAATACTAGATTTGCAGTACACAATTCATTTTTGTTTACACAAAAAAGATTTCCGGCAAAATCAAAAATGGAATTTTTAACTTTTAGAGAAGAATTGATATATGCTATGATAGATTTGCCGAAATCAAAATGTCATCCAGAAAACTAGTCGCAAACGTAGATTGACAGTTTCCAATTCAAATTGATCATTTTTTGGAAAACATACCCACGTAAAGGTACAAAAAACAATATATTCGATGTCGTCCAATGTTCTAAGAAGTGGCGTTCGTAAGGAAACCAGTGTTCGATGTGCTGGCTGTGAAGTTAAATCTGGACTATGTGTTGGCAATTGTTTTACTGATTGGCACCACAACAATCGTCAATCTAGAATAACTTTTTTAGGTTCCCTGCTTATATATTAGTTTTTTAGTTTAAAAAGTATTTGGAGATATATAACCTGCTTATTTTATAAACATAAATTTTATATATGTACACAAAAAACCAATGATTGACTGTGAACTCGATAATTTTTATTTTTTGCTTATTTTAAAAACATTAATTTTAGATTATGTACACAAAACCCAAATGAATGGAATGTGAATCGAATTTTTTTTATTTTTTTTTAAATAAATGAACATTTATTCTATGAAACTGAATAGTTCTTTCATATTATTTGTTGTATTTTAGCCTAATTACCACAACAGAAATACACTTTTATTGTCAGATAATGACGACGTGTCCCACAGTAACATCATAGTTGTATGAAATAGGACATGTCGGCTCTGTCCGACGTCGAGCATATCCGACGTGTCCCTATAACAATCAAATCCCTAACTCAGGACACGTCGGTGTATGTCGACATACTATAATTTTATTGTTTTGAGTAAAAATTAAATATTCAATAAACCACAAACCCAAACTGAAATCGGAATTCAATTATCGGTTTTATAGCCCAAATCAATGCATGTGTCATTCTGATAACATTTACTAAATTTAGTGTGTCCGCGAAAGGTTTAATAAAGCGACAGGGGGGGAATTATATAACATAAAATTGGGGAAATAAGGAAATAACAGGAAAATTATTGCGCGTATACAA
>JARSSU010033040.1:0-12865 GCA_029619165.1 Eurosta solidaginis | reverse complement strand
TAAATGCCATAGACTAAAATAAAGAAATATGAAAATATGAAATTTAAGGCCGCCTTTGGGATTGGCTTTTTGTGCGGCAACATTGGTTTTTTTATTATCTAGATATTTTATAGATACCGCAACAGCTGGACTTTGTTTACCCAAGAAACATGGAAAAAAAATTCTCCAGCGAAATATATATCTAGTTTCTGAGGTGATATCGAACATCATTATTTAATTATTTTTAAACCATATAGTTATCGAGGTGATATCCAACTTCATTCTCCAATCACTAACAACCTTTGAGAAATTTTGTAAATTTATGAGTTTTCGAGTTTATCTCCAACGTCATTAATATTATTTTATTAATTATTATCCAACTTACGAGAGATTTTGTGAAATGTACAGTTCTCAAATGAATGTTCAACACATTTCTCCAGTTGATATCCTACACTGGATATCGAGTTGAGGTGGACTTGAAAAAAAATCTCCAAGATGGTACCACTAAAACCATCAGCTGTTTATTGTGAGAAATAAACACTCGGTTGTTAGCAGTCATGAACCGTAATTAATTAAAAATTAATTACACATATTTTATTTTATTTTCGTGAAAATACGGTAGTATGGAATCTTACATTTGAGTCCAGTTAGAGAACCACAAATTGGGGAATTAAATTTTTTCAACTTAAGTAATATCATTTTTTGCTTTATAAAAAATTCCCTCTTTTGTGAGTACGCTATGATTCTCGAGTTCAGTCACTGTTTCGAAAGAACTTTTGAGATTTTAGAAGTATGCCTAGTTTAGAAGTATGCCTAGTTATCAACATCTAATGGTACTCAAGCCTAAATGCTTGTTGGATATATTCGACGCTATTTCGAACGAATGCAAATAACTGATAGGTTAACTAGAGTTTAACCCTGGAAGATCGGCCGTTTAAGCTAAGCTTAAACTTCAGTTAAAGAAGACTGAAAACTGCAGAATTAGTTTAAGCGTAGTTTAACTGACAAACTGAGTTGAACTTGTACTGAAAAACCGGAAATATAATTACAATTTTCCCTAATAAACCTTTTCTAGTTTTAGCTCAGAAATTTGCAATTGAAGTTCGAAAAGTCACAATTGAAGTTCAGAATTTCTATTTTAGTTCAGAAAATTACAATTGAAGTTCAGAAAGTTATAATTTAAGCCCGGAAAATTATAATTAAAATTCATTTGGAAAATCCAAACTTAAATTGTAACTTTCTGAACTTCAATTGAAAGATATTCCTCAACTTTCATTTATATATGTAACAAGTTAAGAGTTGGTCTTTCAATTGTGACTTTAGATCTTTAGATGATCGAACAGTTTAAGATCTGGTTTACATATTTATTTAACGAGACTATTCTCATTTTCGTACTTAGCTCCTAGTCGTTAATTAAATAACTAGATTTATCAATTCAATTTTTCCCTTCGATAATCGGTATGTATGAATACATTTTAGAGATGCCTATTTATTTTCATAGGCAAACCACCTCTAAAGTGTAATATCTAATTGAAAGCACGAAATCAAATAGAAACGTGAAAATTTGACAAATAACAATTTAGTTCCTTGAGATGGAACAAACGTAAACGCGTAGATTATCTACTGAGGATTCATTGAAGATTTGTGCATGTGCAAACGTGGTGTAAGATATTTTTTTAAGGGCTCCGGCGACTAACGACGAGACTGACTGAATTTTGTGTGTGTTAGTGCAGTCGGGTGGCTTCGTGGCACACGTATTTGTTGTCGGCTACACGTTGATGAAAATCAAAAATGTTTGATTTTTTGTTCTTATATACTTTGTGTACATGCATATACTTCACAGTTAGAAAATCGCGTCACATTCCCTGAGAAAAGGCGCGAGAACACGAATTGTTTTAAAGCGAACTAAATCATTTTCATTGTAAAATATTATCGTTGTAAAATACTTTACGATTACTTGAATTACTGTGCAATACATTTGAAGCTATTAAAATTTCGTGTATATTCATTCTACTTGCGCCAACAACTATATCTTCGCAAAAAAGAGTTTTATATCAATGGTGTTTCATTTCCCAAGTGGATTTATAACAATAAATAGGAAAAACTTCGAATTTAAAAAAACCGCCCCTTTTTATGACCAAGCAATTTTCTATGTTTCGGGAGCTATAAGTCGAAGAAATTTAACATATCGTAATGAAATTGTGTACACATAGTTTCCTTATAGCAGAAAATATTTCTAGTAGAAATGGACGGGATCGGTTAGAAACCACGGCAACTTAGATGCAAAACAAGTTTAAAAAGAGTCGTAGACTAGAATAATAAGCTATAATTTAAAAAAAAATTGTTTTGAATCAATGATATTTCACTTATCAAGTTTTATTGTAAGAGAAAATGGGGAGACATTTTTTTTTAAATGGGCGGTGCCACGTGTTATGTAGAGAAGTAATTTATTTGAAATGAAATGTACAATTGAAGCTCACGCTGAGTATATAATGTTCGGTTACACCCGAACATAGACACCTTTACTTGTTTTTGAATGTTTTCGAATTATTACTATTTTTAATATGGTTTGGAAGTTCGTTAAAACTTTTTAAGCCTTTATGAAATATATTTTGCTTGTCCAGTTCTGTTTTGAAGAGAGGACGTCTAAAATTATTGTTTTCTCTGCCTACGTAAGAGTGGGTTTCATTAACATAAATTAGTTTATCACTCAAGTACTCAGGCAACATACCAGTCTTAATGTTAAACACAAATTTCATACTGTGATAAAATATAAGCTGTCCTACACTGAGCCATTTAAGTGTTTCGATTATTGTTTTTATTGGAGTGTCGTATGGCAGTTTAAGGATAAATCTCATAGCTTTATTTTGCATAACCTGTAATTTATCTACTTGTGCATCACTATCAATAAAAAAATATTGTTGGATAGTATATAAAGTGCGGCTGAATTATGCATCTGTAGACTTTCAATTCATATTTTTTACTTATATATTTACATGATCTCTTACAGAATCCAATTTTCTTGGCAATTTTAGCAACTATATGTTCAATGTGATCATTAAACTTTAACTTGCTGTCAATCTGTACCCCTAAATACTTAAATATTTGTACTTCCTCAATTTTTGTATTCATAATTTCAAGATCATTTTCGGCGAATCTTTATTAATCGTTCTGGATATGATCATAAAGTTTGTTTTGTTAACATTTAATTTTAGCTTATTACTGCAAAGCCACCTGTATAGTGCATTTAGCTCTTCTTGCATTTTACTCTTAGCTACCGTTAAGTCTGATTCACTTATTTCTAGTCGGGCATCATCCGCAAACAACCTAATTTTGCGGTGTAGGCACCTTGTGAAACTGTAATTTTTGGAAAGAGAATTAATTAATTAAATACAGTCGGAAAAATAAACACAAATACCCCACGAAAATGTATAGAAGACATTTTCTGCACATCTCGCCCAAAAAAAACCCAACGATTACCTCTAGAAAACATCATGGAAAACTACGAGCAAATGGCTGCGAGTAACGAGTGACGTCTGTTATCATAATTTATCCTCTTTGGTAAAACAGCAGTAGCTAAATTTAAAACCTATTTTAATTTGACTAGGACTATGCGCCATATTGTCATATGGGTGTTATTGAGTTGAATTTTGACAAAAGCAGTGCTACCAACATTAGTTTGAAGAGCAGCCGGTGGTGGAGATGCAGGATGCCAAAAATAAATATAAACGTCGCCCCTTGCTGTGTAAAGTTTTCGTGGCTGTTTTAAAATATAAATTCTGGTGGATAAAACCTTTCAAATTTTCTTAAATAATTGTATTTTATAAACCTTTAACAATTTACTTTCGGAAGGTATTAAAATTGAGACGAGTTTATTATATTTTACCGGCAATTTGATTCGACAATCTGCGTGTAAAAGCAATAAAAATTTGGAAAATTTGCAGTGTGTTGAAAAAATAAGCGAAATATTACGCATTTCTCCTTTGTTGGTGGTGGGTTCGAGAAGGCAACCGAAGCCTATCAAAGAGAACTGTCAAAAGTGAAAAACGAAGAACGCGTGGTATTATGAAGAATAAGCAAATGAAAACAAACGTAAAGTTAATTGTGAAATTGGCAAAGTTGTGCACAAATTAAAGTTACATTGGTATGAAAATTGCTTATAATTTTCTATAAAATTATAATCACGCCATGGAGAATAAGTGTAATAAAACACCAAATACCAACAACAAATACTTGGATCATGTTTATTGCCATCCCAATGAAAGCAAAAGTTACATACGCGCCAACAACACGGGATGTGGCGGTGGTGGCGCTGGATCAGCAACAAATGCAGACTATTTGGCGCTACTTAAAGAAAACAAACAATTACGCGCGATGTTAATATTACATTTGGATCTAATACAAGCGCAAAGTGATCAACTGCAAGTTAAAGATAAACAACTTGCAACGCAAAATGAAGAGTTAGATGGTTTGCGTACGAAAAATCAGCAACTGGAGGCACAACTTTTGGAGCTGCAGAAACAATTGCAAAGACATTTAAAACGAACCGCAAATTCGCCGCCGCCATTGGCCAAAATACAACGCCAAACTGAGCCAATATTAACCACTTCTGTAGTTGGTGATGCACCACCAACAGCAACTACTTCTTCTGGCACTAAAAACATTATTGGCGAATGCAATGGTAAACTTATAAGTAAAATAATTTTGCATCGAGTTAGTTTACCTGAACATAGTCCAACAAATTCCACATCTACTGGTACATCAGATACCACTTCCGATGGTGATGATAGCACAGCAAGCAAAACACAGCTCGAACATGACGAAAATGAAGACAATGAGCATTGCGAGGAAGACGATGATGAAGAAGAGGATGCTGATATGGAAGAGGCTGGCGAAACCACGGGTAATACTACAGAGGATAGCAATGATGTTATTGCGGTACATACCGAACCACTTGTGAACCAAAGAATGTCACCTGTGCTTGTAACCCGAGGCGCAAAACCTTTGCGTCAAATGGCTATGTCTGTGACAACTACCCATACGGCGGCAACACAACCAGTAACGACAACAGTAGCAGCAACGGCTACTTTGACTCCTACCGCAACGACCAACGTGCCACCGGTACAATTATGCGTCACACCTACCACACCAAGTCGTGGGAAGCAAATGCCATTGATGCTTTGGCATGCACCAGATTTGCAGTCTGATGAATCTGCTAGCTGTGAGTCACTTGGCGAACTCTCTGATCAGGTAAAACCATATATTTATTTAACACACTTAACTTGAAACCGAATGATATACATATACATTTTTTCTTTGTTTGATAGCGCTCCATGATAGCTTCGCCGGTTTCACCGAAGGTTGAGAATAAAAACAAAAAACCAAAGAATAACACAACGCCATCAGTTTCACTACGCAGTGGTACAAATTTACAAGCACAACGTCAAAATAAGACGCGTCGCTGTGGTTACATATCAACGGGCCAAATGTATTGTACGCGCGCATGGGAAGATGAGGAGGTTATTGCTGATGGCTATGAATTTATGAAAGAGGAAGCAGAAGCATTAAAAGCGGACGCGCCCATGTTAGAAATACCCAAATGGACTGAACACGAACTAGCTGTATCTTATTGTATAGAAGGTACTGAAAACCTTGCGGATGAAACATACCATAAGCGCCATGAGAAATTGGAATTAGCTGAAAAGCGACGTAAAAAATGGGATGTACAACAAATACGTGAACAAAGACGTATTGAAAGGTTGAAACGACGTCATTGCAAAGATGAAATTCAAGTGCCCCCGGATCAACAACCCTTATTGAGTTTCTATCCACAACCGGATACTGTACAAACAATTTATTTTACCAGTGATCTACCAGTGCGGGCCTTTGGTGAGCTTGTTCCAAAATTAGGCGCACATAATGAATTTGATTTGCCTTGGTTGGAAGCATTAACTGCAACGCGCACATCAGGCTCAGGAGCGTTTGGCTCGGTACTCACATTGGCACAGAGTCAACTTGGAAACAATAATACATCATTCGCTCAAGGACAACAACAACTTATGAATTCTACTTTTGTGTTTGTGAAAAAAAGAAAACGTCAGCAAAGTGGTGTAGCGGGCGGTGGTACAACTGCGCGTCAACGTAGCGCACTACGTAAGGCGGCATCAGCAGCATCTGTAACTACTACAACAGCTCCTGTTGTGCATGCACAAACCGTTGCAACAGAACCAGCTGCTATAACAACGACAACAACACAGCAAATAAAAACTGTGGATACAACAACGTTAACAACTCTTTCAGCAGTAAGCGCTGCGCCACCGCATGTAACGTGCGATGGTGCTACTGATGAGACTACACCTAAGTAGTTAAGTTTCAACATTGCTCTGAGCAATATGTATATATATATATATATATATATATGATGAAAAAGTTCCGAATTTACAGAAGAAACTATTTTTGGTCTCAAAAAAATTTAAAATAAATTTTATAAGCTGGTCATATGCACCCCATTAATAAATATGTATATATAAACCTGCCTATTACGGCATCCGACGCACACTTTGCGGAGGAGTGCGATCCGCGCCAAAATAATTGCGGATTTAAATTTTAAAATTAGAAAAAGGAAATTTTATAATTTCATTCTGAATTAATTTGCATTAAGAATTCAAATGTGCATAAAAAAATGTAACGATTTGCTTTTTTATAATTTTTGAACTCATACCCTCGTCTGTTTTGTTGTTGTATTAGCGATAACGACACTCCTCGAGTCGAGTTATAGATGTTGATGGTCCTTTGTCGGATATAGATCGGTACGTTTCGGTAACAAAACACCATTAAGGTCCACATTAAACCTTCAAGGTCATCCCTTCCTCCCCACCTAGTTCCATGAGGAGCTTGGGGTCGCCAGAGCCTCGTCTGTTAATGAAACAGGATTCGCCGCGGGTAGGTGAGGTTGACAATTGGTTTGGAGAAGCTATATATTGCGCTGGCAACCCCTTGAATCCCTAGTCTGTTTTGTCGCGAATCGATTCGCACTCCCTCCGTAAAGCATCCGTCGGATACCGAAACAGACACAAAAGTATAGTTAACGGATGTGTCATAAAAACATATGTTCTGAAAAAATTAGGGGGAATATTAGTAAAAAAGTTATCTTGTATATCGTTGACGATTGTTACAGCTACATAAGCCGTAGAGCAGTATAATCTTTGAACACAACTTAATATATGTACATAAGTAGTACCAATTTATAAACTAGTAGTTGTTAAATTGGAAAGCTATACAATTTTGCAACGAATATTTTTTCAAGATTCTTAAATCTCAGCATAAAAATTTACACATCAAATATTTAACGGGAAATACATATGTATATGTATACATTTGTTGTAAATATTGAATAAAAAGTAGTAGTAATCGAATTTGAAAATATGATTAATTGTTGAACGCTAAGGTATTGATACTTCAACGTTTCTACATGTGTATGCGTATACCTTATATACATAAGTATGAAGTTGTGTACTAGAAGCAGGCTGTTATTCATAAAAATTAAGAATCCGATTTAAAATGCTTTATATCTTTATATATAGCTTCGTGTATACACAAATGTAAATATATAAAAATTTAGTTATGTAAAGCATTTAAAATGGGTTACATATATATATTTTTTATGAATATAGTCTTAAGGCATACACGAAAATTTTAATATTTAACATTACATGTGTGAGTATGTGTGTTTTATTTAATAAGCGGTTATTTGAAAAGTAGCAAAAAGAGAATACAAGATTTCTTATAAGATAATATTGCGAGAAAATGTAGCTTATGAACCAATTTACTATAGTCCAATAGTAGCCTTCAATTTTAGTGCATCAATACATATGTATATGTTTATGAAAGCGATTTTTGGCATACAAACATATGTACATATACACAAAATTATTCATACATGTAGACAAAATTTAATATGTGCAATTGTGTCATGTAAATACTAGCGCCCTAATAATGCTACCCTTGTCGTCATAAATGGGCAAAACTGCGTTTGATTTTTTTGTTGTGTTTTTAAGCTTAATGTGAATTATTCAAAAACTTTTCAGCCCCCCATGTACTAGAAAATGCTATTGTTCATACTAGATTGGCTAAATTTTGAAAATATCAGGCATCGCCCTCATAATAAATATATGCATCATATAATTTTAGGCGCATATCAAATTCGGGGTTTTGTTTTATCTAACACTTGCATAGGTCACGTTTTCATTGTCTTCCACACAGGTTTTTACATACCAATATGAAATAGAAGAGCAAAATGTAAGCAAAAAATTAATGTCTCACATTTTTAAACTAATCTGGGATGCAGCAAAATATTTTTAAACTAAATTTGTTTGTTTAATATGTTTCTTGAGTTCATTTTATTGACAAAATATTGTATAATTTTTTTTTAAATTAAATTTAGAAAAAAACTTTTAAAAATTATCTTCTTTTTTAAAATATTTTTTTGAGAGTTGACATGTTTCGTCCAAAAATACCATTGAATTTACAAGGTAAAAAATTGTTGTGTTATAATTTCCATGAGTAAGACAAGATGTAGAACATGTTCTTTTTGTTCCCATTTATATTAATGACACAAAATTTTACATAATATTTACCATTATACTAATATAACCATTTTTTTGCGACTATAAAACCAATGGGGATTAAATTAAAAAATTAAATTAGACAACTAAATAAAATTAAAAAAAAATTACTATGTTATACTTTTATAGCAAAATTATTATTTTATCTGTCGAAATTTCTATGCACAAAAGTTGAAGGGTGAAGAAAATAACGGCGTGTAGTAATTGTACAATGCTCATAAAGAAAAGAATGATTGTTTATATAAAAGAAAGCAACAGGTCTAATGTATGTATGTTAAATAATTAATAGGGTGGGGCGCTATTTTAAAGAAAAAAAATAAATCTTAATGGAAAGAAATGATTGAAAATGTGCAAAAAATTATTATTATTATAGTGTACTTTGTTATGACAGGAAAAGTGTGAAATCGCTGTGCTTTATTTTAAATAAGAAATCAGCACAATTTGAATATTGCTTCGGAATTTTGTTCACGCGAAAATTCCTCCATTTATTGATGACTTTGACTTTCCGACTTAAAAAAAATAGTAGAATATTAATGTATTTTAGCACAAATTTTGTGCAAATTCGTGTTTCTTGATTAAAGAAATATTTATTTTCACTAACTTGCAGCTTCATTTAACGAATGGAAAAATTTCTTATAATGGCAGCGAAACTCCCTTTCAATCACATTCATAACACCTTCATTCCTCTCAACCGTTTTTCGTTTTTTCGAATATTGATCAGAATAACTGGAAAGGGGAAAGTGAAAAAAATGCCAAGGACTTTTTATTTAGAATACGTGGAATGGGAGAAGGGAAAACTCAAGGAATTTTTGTTTCGAAGATTTTAATAAATAGCCATATTCCAGTCAGTTTTCTAGCTTCGTATCAAGCTCAATCCTCACGGGAATGCTCTGGATCATTGGGAGACTTGAGAACCAGAGGTCGTGATATTTTTGTACATGTGAGTTGTGATAGGCAGATGTCGCCGTTGTATTTCATTTAATACATACGGCTAAGGTCAAGCAGTCCCATCTATTTTTGAAAAAGTATGTTTATTAAAGGCAGCGTGCCAAACTAAAGATCAGAAATTAACAAATTATCTGGCTCACAAATTGAACCAGACTTCTATCTGGATTTATCTGGCTCAATCATTGTTGTTGCATTTACATGCAAAATTATTTACTGGCTCAGGTTCTTTGCGACGGGATGTGGGCATAATATCTTGATTTTTTTTCATCTAAACTTGCACAAAACTAAATATCAAAAAGTTAAGGGTTGCAAAGGATGTTTCTCAGGAGGTGCATATTGCTGCGGAACGGAGAAAGATAATACTAGGGCTTTTTGGTTTTGTAAAAACGACCTAATTGTAATTTTGGGGGGACAGGGGCTAAGGGCTTATACTCGAGTTGTTCGCTTAGAATGAAAGACTAAAGTAAGGGGGCGGGTTAGGGGGTGGACGCTGCATTGGGGGTATTCAAGCGGTGGGAACCATTTGGGGGGGAGAGAGAGGGGAGAGGAGAGAGTAAGGGAGAAGGAGAATAAAAAGAAAGGGGAGTGTAAAACCAATTGTGGTACGAACACGGTGTAGAAGTAGGATGGGAGGGAGGGCAAGGGGGGGGGAGGGGAGAGGAAGAGAGATAGGAGGGCATGGGGGGTATGTAGGGGAGGGCAGAGTAAGGAGGGAAAGGGTAATGGGGTCGGCGGGGGGAAAATTGTTATTGTTTAAATATCAAAACAACAACCTTTACACCTCAAAATCTCTGGGGTTAGCAACTGGGTCTGGGAGATGTTTGTGAGCGTACTAGACCTGACGTAGGGGCAATATAGTGAGGGATTCTTACGAATATATGAGAATCAATTGGCAATAAGGCTAAACATTGGTGAGTGGATAGAATTGAAGTGGTAGGGGGTGTGTGTATAGCCGAAACATGACGGGGCTATATGGGAATCATTGTCTAAAGCGTGCAAAATGTTGGAGTTCTTTTCCTCATGGTTTTAAATCCGACATTACCTGCTACGTCTCTATAGGGCGCAATGTTTGAAAAGTCAATTTAGAATTTATGGAAGAGATAGAGGGGTCCAGTTGATGTACTACGGAAGATCTTAGTTCCATTCATTCGTTTTGTTGATCTGGAATCCATTCGAGTGTTTCTATGGTACTAGATCTCACCTGGGTTAAAAGCATTCTCAAAATTCAATCAAATCTTAACTGAAATTTTTGAAAAGATTGCTAGCAGAGGCGAATCGATGTACGCATATATCGAGTTATAATCTGCTTTCACCGTGCCGATCTAGGCTTTAGGGTACGCTTACACAGCTCCGACTTTGTCGCCCGATGCCGGTCGATAAATCACCTGATAAGCAAATGATGGCATAAGATAACCATTTCAACCAGTGATTGCCATTGTGGTAGGGTATCTTTTTTCAAGCCAGATTTAGGCTTTTTTGGTCTCGGTTTAAAGTTTTAAAAGCTTAAACAGCTAAATTACGCAGGGTCTCGAAGAAGATCGCAACTTGGGGATTTTTAGAAAATTTGGGTGTGTTCAGCTTCTTTATCAGCTTTTTTTGTCAAATTTTTTAGAAAATCTAGATAAAGGAACGGTTTGTTTGAGAGGATATCAATTTTAATAACCTTGGAATGAATTTGGGATAGATTTACGCTTAAACAAATGTGAGGGGCTAAGTAAACAGATAATTGGCGTTTCCTGGTCGGCATAAATTCGAGGCGTAGTACCTATATTACTTAAGGCGAACAATCAACCCTTAAGGTGTCAACAGAAACATACTATTATGGATTTAAAAAAATACCGTTGTGTGCGTAAGTCTAGTATAGGCTCACATACAGTAGAAACTTAGGGCATGTGAATGAAATTATGTACAGAACAAGCCAGAGTAAAAGGTAGTATACCGTAAAACCAACAATAAATAAAGTGTACAGGCGGCGATAAGAACGAGCAGTCCGTGAAGGCGGAGATCTAAGGTCCGATGGAAGGGGGGGAAAGGCCGCTTCATTCTCGGGGGGCTTCCAATTTGGCCGTTGTGCTCCTCTTGTGAGTTGGTGGTGTCCCTAAAACTTGGCGCGGACAAAACAAGGGAAGCCTCCCCAGATGGATCTTCGCCACTTGTGCAGGCCGGGGCCCCCGCGCTTGGGGTACACGTCGTTTACCGGCCCTTGCTTGTTGTTCGATCATTTCACATCTCGGAGAGACTCCAAGGAGGGGGGAACTCCCCTTCTCTAACATGGCCCAATCGAGTACTTTGGCATCTAGATCTCGATCTGCTAGTATTCAATTCCCATCTATCCCATATGCCCTGGGAACACACAATATAGACTGTATGCTTATCCTCCCTGTGCCCCGATTCTTTCAGGGATTCCTTTCACTCCAACAATCGCTTTAAGGGGTGAAGAGGTCGGCTTTATTATGGCGAGATTAATTAGAAAATTGGTGGATGATATGATGCTTAAATTGCTACTAAATTACTGCAATATAAAAAGTTTGACATACAGAATGGCAGTTAGACTGGCTCTCGATTTATCCTAATTATCTGATGCATTGGAGTCTAGGGATCGTAGGGAACGTTGTACATCGAATACTCAGAGCGCCTGGGTGCTGAGCAAGTGATCTGAATCATACGGCTTAGCTAGCGCCATAGTCAAAAATGATTGATACATGTTGAATTAATTGCGCCAGCAAGTGTTGGTGCCATCAGGATTTAAGCGTGGAAGCTTTTTTGAGGAGAGCAGGAGGCATATCAAGGCTTCGATTGCCCTTGAACCCTATCTGTTTACAGTTTAGCCTAATTTAACTTAAAAACCTCCAAACGGTTTTTCAGGGGGATCCCTTGACAAATTGATGCTGTCTAATTTTATAAGAAAACAGGCAAAATAAACAAAACGGAACGTCCAAGGCCAAATACAGTACAAATCAAAGGGGAAGAAGAATATACTTTGAAGTTGTCGAACTTACTGGTGTCCCAAATAGGGAGATACATACAAACGAGGGTTCGAATCAAAGTTCTAGTATTTGATGACTGAAGGAAACGAACTTCCAGGCTGAGCTGATCTATGGGGACGCGGTTGTAACATTAAAAAATTAGCTTGGGCACTTCGTACGTCATCATAGAACCCAGGCAAATAGGTCAAAGGGGTCAAGAAGCAGGTAATATGTTGTAATGGTTTGCCTGTAACCAACACGCAAACGCCGGGATAATTAAGAACAAACCAACATCATACGATTGGCAGGTAGATCACATCATGATAGCGGTTATATTTCCATTTCTTA
>JARSSU010033039.1:0-14132 GCA_029619165.1 Eurosta solidaginis | reverse complement strand
AAGACCTACACTAAGAGCAAGTAAAAAAAATGCGTAAAATAATGTTTTCATGCTCAAACGGCAGTCAAACGTGTCGTGTCATTAAATAGCCTTGAGGTTGGTTGAAGGTGTCATGCCACTCCCAGTTGGTGGGAACTGATTATTCGTGCATAAAGTAGTGATAGGCACACGTCCCTGCCAAGCAGAAATCAGCTTAACCCTGTGTTGGCAAAGATATGATGATACTGTCTTCGATAGATGCCGACCAGCCGCTACTCGGCGAAGTAGATGATGATCGTGTATCTTGGCAGCGTTATATCCGGACAATTGTGATGAATGCTCTTGTCTTTTCATTTTCCTGCGACAGACAATTTTGTTGCGCTGTAAAGCCTTCATCTTTAATGCAAATAATAAGAATGGTTAAACAGTGGTTCTCGTATGTTATTCAATAACTTACCTTTATTTAATGCAATCGTGTCACAGCCTTCTACATCGATTTTCTAATACTGTACTGTTTCCGCTTGAAAGTGGCTCATAAGCAATATCCATGTATCGAAATACCAATGATGCTATACGCACACAACGCATTCGTACCCACGTTGAAAACTCTTAGCACACCTGTTTCATTCCTTTTACCACAATAATTGGGTGAGAAATTTAGTGTTGATAAGCACTAGAGCTTTATTGTAATGTTTGGCTTCAGTTTGGTGTGTATTTAATATGCGTAGCTCACACTTGTGCTACTAATGGGATAGCTAAATGGGGAGTTCAACGATAGCGGACATAGACGCCTTATTCTTTTGTGTGCAATATTTTGTCGATTGACTTGTAACACTCATGTCTCGTTTTCCAAAATATGTAAACTATCCGTGTATGCGTACAGCGTCCACTATTGATTGAGAGGCATTGATGTTGGATAATGCACAGTTGAGGTTTACCTTGAGAGTTATCGTACTCACAAACATTTTTACACAAAAAATTATCCCATATGTTGGAAATGTTCAGTTGGTCACTGTTGTAGATAACAATACTGGGATCAATGACACACGAGTAGAAGTTAAAGATGTTTCTTTTACCTTTTGTGTTGTTACTTTACCACACAAGATATTGGTGAAACAACGTAACCAGATCTACAATTGCATATATTTGGACTGACTTATAAGGCTTGCTACACGATTACATCTAATTGGACACCATCTCACACCAAAAATTTACACGGGTGAGATCGGTAAGTGCAAAGGGCAAAAGCCATTTGTTTTTAATAAATCACTGTTGCAGGTATGCAATACAAGACGGCCTGCAAACGAGAAATATCAATATAATTGCCAAACAAAACATTAATTTCGAATATCAATACCTAAAATAACGTAGCGAGGAGTTACCCTGATCTTGGTATACCGTGATATTTTCTGCATACATGGAATTTGCGCATTAGAGCTTGAGGCGGCGGCTTAGCTGTTGGACGCATTGGCATATGACTCAGCTCTTAAAGTTATAATTGTTATTTATTCGGTATTGTTATTGTTTTGTAGCGTTGGTGCGCTATGCATGTAAGTTGGTGGTCTATTGTATATGGTTAGAGCATTCTTTGCATAGTAGCATCTATTTGGAACATGAGCACACTGGTAGGTTAGCATTTACAAATGGTGTATTGGTTTGCGGAGCAGTCGGAGACGTTGCTTCTATGGATAGGCGCTCATGGATTTGTTTACTTTGGATGAACAAAGAGGAAAAATAATTATATATACATTTTCATCGTTGCATTTATTGGGCAAGCTTAAGTACATTATTCAAGTTTAATGATGACAACAAATTGTTGCTTCTAAATAGTTTGCGAAAAATTTGTTCAAGTATCAAACCTTTCAGATTTGCATGAACGTTTTATATTTACCTGCAAAATTATACTCTATTCGAACAGTTATTTCATGTTCATATAGCATACATTAAACACTACACACAAATAACAGCACGTCTGCGCTACTAATTAGTTTCTTATTTTTTAAATACCGTCCTGCTGTTCGCGACATCGTTGTGGCTTAGGGATTATGCATTTGCTGAGGTCGTCCTTAAACGTTAATCGACCTAGCAGTTTGAAACATTCTTGTCTTACGAAATGCAATTAAAAAAAAAAATCAGTAATAGCTCAAGCTCACTGTTATACATATATGTTTAATACAAAGAATTACCAAATAAAGCAACTGTATTTTTAGCTTGAGAGTGCTTTTTTGTTATTTTCCACCACTCCAGTTACAAACGGGGTGCGTGTGGAGGTGTGAGCGGGGGGGAGTGGGGACAGGGGGGGGGGGTGGGTGAGGTGGTAGGGAGGGACAGATCGAGCAACTCTCATCGACTGATTATCTGTTTCACCACATCCACAAAGATCGTGCGCAACGTGCGCCCTTGAAGCGACAAAAATATGTAATCTGGGCAAATATGTTGGCTATGAAGTATATATAACAAGCACAACAGTATAAACATTATACAAACACATTAACAGAGTAAACTCACTTACAACTGCATCCTCTGAAATTTTTTGTCTTCCATCTTTTCCTCGAAGTCAGAGACTGCATCGAGGGTCCTTCGAATTGGAAAGCATCTCTGCGATGTCGGTGTGGAGACATGTCTCCACTTTCGCGTGATCCGAGAGACCATCTTATATGTACACTCTCTTTAAGTACAAGTACCAAATTGGTTTCCCTTACCACTTTTTGGTGGGCGCCATCACGCTGTTTTGAGGCAATTATCTACAGGTTATGATCTAAAAGTAGTTATTTAAAACTAGATTATAAAATTTTACTCACTATTATAAAATATATAAACAATGTGTTTATATCCCTGGGCACAGGATAATTGAAGGCTATTGCAGAGCAGACGAGCTGGCCCAGTGATCGAGGCACCACCCGACCATATCCTTCCGGAAAATGATGCGGTAGGTGTAACTCCCCCATGACCACTTTCAGGACTTGCGTGTGAACACAGCACTATAAGAATTGCAAAATGGACTATGGAAGCCATATCTCGTCTGAGAATATCCAGGAAAACCTGGCCCTTAAATAACGACAAGGGGCGCACAGAAGTGCGCTTCTTAATTTTAAACAAAAGTCAGGTCTATCGTCCCTGATACGGGTTCTAAGCGGGGCTTGCTTAATAGGCATGGCATGGTGCTAGAATGGGGGGAACGACCTTCGACTATTGTCGCAGCTGCAGATGTACGAATGAGGGAAGAGTGTCCTCACCTTCTCTGTCATTGTCCAGCGCTTAGCAGGCGTAGGTTGCCAGCCTTGGTAAACCTTTTCTACATGACCTCTCTGAGGGTCTCTAGCTATGAGTACAGGCTCTAGCAGAGTAGGGAATCCTCTTGTGTTGATACTTGTATATATAAAATATGATAGGGACTCGATAACCTCCGAAGAATTTAAGGCGCGAGCTTCTCTTCCAATTTGCGTCGGCTCCTCTTGATTTTTACCTCTACAAATTGGCCGGACGGGCCTAGCATTTTTTTACCGCGCGGTGCTCAGAACGGCACTGCAAGCAGAATGCGTTATTCACTGAGATGCTTTTCATGGCAGAATACACCCGGGACTGTCTTGCCAAACACTGCCGAGGGGCGAGCCCGCTTAGACTGCTTCCCGAGGGCAGTCGTTTTCTATGTACGCGGATGCGACTGCGGGTTTTTCCGGTGCGAAGGATTTTTGGGCTGTCATTTCAGTGGTGACGCTCATTTAATTTTGTTTCGTCCCTCCACAAATTTGTCATCCTCGTTCCCTGCTCCTTGCAGCAGTGACTGCTCATATTCCTCTTACTCTCTGAAGGTGTATCGAACTCTGTCTGGGTCCGTATCCTGACCCGGTCCTGAGAATGGTTTTGCTGTTTGCGCAGAAAATGATCTTTTTAGGACGTTCATACTCTGTTTCGTGTGTCTCGTGCAAGGGATGGTTGCATGTCGGACAGTTGTTCTGGGCTGATCCCAAAACTCGTACTGTCTACTGTAACTTTTTTATATATCTTTTGTTTGGTCTCCTTGCTGTCTCACGCCCAAGGGCGTCCGTAGTCTACGCCTGCGTATCCCCACTACCTTCCAGCAGCTTTCGCTGCTCAGCAAGCCACAACAAGTACCCTCTTGCTGCTTCTCGCCCCACGCGCCAACACTCAAACATCTGATACCACTCATAACTACTACCTTCGTGTAAGCTTGGTAGCAATGCTGGAGTCATCTAGGTCCCCTGCCCCGTCTTTCTTCTCCCCCCCCTCTTTTCTGGCAGCAAATCGTGCAGGTCATGGAAACAGACTCTTAGTCCCTGCCTCCGTTTGGCACCAGGCTGCCAGCACAGATATATAGGTTTTGCGACATCCGCTCAATGCAGTTCCTTGCCTTTTTGGGGGTGGTGCCACTTTCTAGATTTTCTGGTCTCTCTTGGCGACGGCACCCCTCCGGGTTTTCATTTTCGCGCCATGTTTGCCAGGTCGCAACCCGAATCATCCGGGTTACCGCCATGCTTTCGCCCAATGTGTCGCCCGATCCCCAATGGCCACAACATCATTTTGTCGTTCCTTGGCCTTTCGTCCACCTTGGCGTGTTCCCCCTCACTTGGGTGGTACCCCTAGAGTGGCGGCGTCACCCCTCATGCACTTCAGAATTCTGCAGTTCAAAGTGTAGTTGGCTAACGGGGAATATTACGGAGAATAGTCGATTTTCATTGAGCGTGGCACAGTTTGTACATGCCGCGTGCTGCGATTTCAAAACTAAACCCAGCAAGATCCGCAGTGCAGACCTGCTCTGGTTTTAATTGTCCTCAACAGGAAGCCTGTGTGAGGCGGAAATGGAGGCGGCCTCGCGTTTATTATACCCACTCTGTGCGTATTTCATATGTTTGGATCCTTGTGTATCGTGCGCGCAGTGACAATGTCTTTAGAGCGTCATAGGCCTATCTGTTCCGTGTCAGGCGATTGCAATCTAGAAATCATCATACATCTGACATCCTCTCCTTCACTGTTGCCGCCGAGTGGATTCCGCCCTAATATCGGGTGTGCAGTTACTCACTTGGCAACTTCGCATTATCTTGTGTGGGCGATTTCAATGCCCTCACGACCTATTGGCATTCAATACTGTGCGGGGGTGACAGTAGGGGTGAGATGTTGGCGGTCAAATAGACGAAACTGACGTTTCTGCACATAAACTTTCTGCACACACTTATGGTAGGAAGCGTGTCATATGCTCGCCAGATATCTCAATGCTGTAAGGCGCAGAACTCGTTATAACTGTGGCGTCAACTGCAGCCGATGTTAATATTGTTGTTGGGTGGGTGGGGTGGCATCGTGCGACTGCACTTGTCGCATGACTTATGTTTTCGTGTTCGTGAGGTTATGCCGACGTGACTTCTGTGCGTGTCGTACGTGAAAAACGCACTTTCATAAATTTCAAAAAGGAAATGGGGAGAATATAAATCTGCAACAGACGCAGCTTTGCTGCCCTCCTTATCCCGACTGGTTGTGTGCCCGGTCCAAGGTGAGCGTGCCTTCCCGTAAGGTCATTGAATCCGCCTCGGCACATTTCATTCTTCCCGCCGGGGAGAATTCCCGACATCCGGCCCCACTTTCCCGGCGGAGGCCGCGAGCTTGGCGAGGGAAGCGACCTTATAAGACAGCTTGATCCATGTGTGTGTTGTGTTGTGGCGACCCCCAAATAAGGTATATTGGAAACTCAACGCATAATTGCTTGTGGACGGAAGCACTGCGGCGATATGGGAGGGCACCTAAGAGGTTGTACCTCTCTAACCGTGTAGGTAGACTTTTGGTCCACCGTAAAGTCCTATCGATCCGACTAAGCAAAAAGACAGTTTCCAACGCCTTTGGCGGATAAGGTGCTGTCGGATGCGAAACAATTGGTCGCTGAGGCGCTGTTATCTGTCCCACATTATATAATTTGCTTCTACGGTCGCAAAGATAGACGGATGCCAATAGACGCGCACATGAAAACAAACTCCGCGTCATCCATTAACATCACCGCTAGAGAGGTTGGACGCCATTGGTCGCGCTAACCATCCAAAGCAGTGTGCCTAGACTGCTAGCCATGCCGATGCTTAAAACCTAGGGAAAGAGGGTGTTCAAAATATTTTAGCGCATGTCTTCAACTCTGTCTCTTTTTTCCACCTTTTTTGTCCATACCCGAGAAATGGAAATGGCGGGTGAGGTTGTCCCGCGTTACTAAGCCTGGGAAAACAGCTAACGTAGGTAAGTCATTGATCGTCCGTAATATCTTCTCCTATCGCCAGTGGTGCAAGACGCTTTGAAGCCATTTTGCTCCCTTATTTTCCAAGCACGTTTTGCCGACTAAGTCCCCTCATGCAATCTCATCATCTTAACATGAACATCAACAACGGAGTAGGATAGACAAACATGATATGACGCAATCATGATGAGGGTGAGGCACTAGACTGTGTGGAATGGCTTGGAAAATACAGACTGGAGCAATGGGAAAACATGGCTTCAAGCGTCTTTGCCACTGGCGATAGGAAGATATCGACGATATGACTTACCTACCGTTTACTGGTTTCGCCAGGCTTTAGGTAGCGGGACCACCTGGCCATTTCCATTTCTCGGTATGACAAAGGTGGAAGAGCACAGGTTGACGACCATGCTCTATAATATTTTGAAACCCTCATGTTACCCTAGGTTTTTTTAAGCATCTGGCATGGCATATGAGCCGTCGTAAGGGTCCCACTGCTAGTTGGAAAATGGTTTAGATTGCGCGACCAATGCGTCCCTCAACCATCTCTAAAGCGGTGAATGTTGAGATGGTGAATCAAGGCGCTGATTTGTGTTCTCAAATGCTGGCGCCGTTCCCCCATACAAATTGGCTCTCCGCTAAAATCTTTTATGTCTGACCGGTAGGATGCATTATATATATGTCGGGCAGACAAGCGCTCGCGCATTTTTTCGTCATTGTCCGACATTGCACCTTTCGCAATGGGATGGAAACTGTTCTTGTGTGCTTGAGTTTTCGGTATCGATAGGGACTTTACAGGTGGACCAAAGTTTCACCTACACCGGTAGAGAGGTTACTAACCTCTTAGGTGCTCTTTCCCATTCTCGCCCGCTTGTGTTCGTTACCACAAGCAATCTGAGCGTTGGGTTTATATTCCCTTATTTTGGGTCGCCTGGATCAGCTGTTCTTATATAAGGTCCGTTCCCTTCGCTAAAGGTCTCTCGCGGCCTCCAGCCGGGAAGCTATAGGTGGGGGGGGGGGGGGGGGCCACCCCCGAGGGGGGCGAATTTCGGGATACGTCTACCCGGCGAAAGGCACTCAATGACATGGTGCCGTGAGGTCGGATTGTCAAGTGGCACCTTACCCGAGAAGGGACCGCGTCTAACTCCCTTGGCGGGCATCAAGTTCGGTGTAATGTGGCAGGAGGGGGACTAGCAAAGACTGCCTGTCTGTTTGCAGATTGATTATTCTTCTTACCCGCACTGTTACCTTTTTTGTGAAAGTTGATGACAGTGGGGGGGCAGTTTTTCAACGGTGACGATGAAGTCGGCGGTACGCTTCGAAACGAAATAAGGTTGGGCAGGTGGTCGGATGCCAATGTTACCATTCGGCTGCCTAGTTGACGTACTTATACGCAGTTCTTGCGACTACTCGTTGCAGAACCTGGCGAGCTTAGAACAGCTTCCTACCATAACTTGTGTCGCAAACGTATTATTGGTGCATAACACGTCGTTTCGTCCACTATTTAGATCCGCCAACATCTCACCGATCCACCTACTGTTCACGCTCGCAAGTTTGAATGCCATAGTTCGGTGATGGGTGCATTGAATGCCATAAAGATAAATGCGATTGTTTGCCGAGAATAAGTGAGTAAAAGGCCTTGATAGTTAGGGCTCAGTTGTCGTGATAATCCACATGGGGCAACAGGTGACAAGGAGGGAGGTAGAATGTTGACATGGATTTCCTAGATTTACTCGCCTGACAGACCAGGGATAGGCCTATGACGTTCTAAAGACAATTTGTCACTAGCGGTCGATGCACGAGACAATCCAACTATATATATTGCCACAGAGTGGTGTATACACACTCAAACGCGATCGGACCGCCTCCATTTTCCGCTCTCACGGTCTTTTCCTGTGGACGATTATAGGAACTCAGATGCAGGATCTGCACTGCAGATCTTGCTGTGGGTATTACGGTATCCTTCTTGAAAAAGTCGCGCAACGCGTGGATGTTGTGCCGCTTCATGAACTCGCTATCTCCCGTAATCTTTCCGGCATTTAGTCCATTACAGTTTGAAACTGGCAGACAATTCTGTAATTGCATTGAAAGGGGATGACGACCGCCACTCTAGGGTGTACTGAGATACACGGGTTGCCTACGCCAAGATTGTGGAAGGCCAGGACGCAATTTCTGTTGTTGGTCCCTTGGACTGGGCGCCCTTGGGCCAAGCATTTGGGGTACCCGGCATGATTTGGGTTTGCGACCTGGCAACATGGCGCGATGAAACCTCCGTCGATGGGTTGCCGTCGCGGAGACCAAACATCTAGGAAAGTGGCACCACCCAAGGCAGGAGCTGCACTTGGAGTTTCTCACGCCTCTCGAGCTTAATACCTTCTGTTCCTCTCCGTTGGCGTTAAAAAGTCCTCTCAAATCATCTACAATATAGAAAAAGTACCTGGCAAAGACGTTGTCGATGAGATTGCAGCAATTGGCAAGTAGGGCAGAAATAAAAGAAGAAAAGATATAAGTAACGGAGAAACACAAAAAGAACATCTACAGTGAGCCTAAACAAGAGATGTTAGAATGCTTCACAAATCACATACAAATGACGTAGAGAATAAAGGACGAGTATGAGACAATACTATTCTTTCCTAACAAAATAAGTCATATCTTATATAAAAAACTTTTAAAATTTATCTTAATATATTCTACTACTTATAAGGATAAACCGAAAGCAAATACAAAATATAAAAGGGCGGCCGAGCGTGCTTGTGCCGGGGGTTCGCTTGGGAGAAATGGGTTAAAAGAGGGGGCGGGCGGGACGCTAGGATGCGATTTTGGGCGGTTGCTTTTTGGTAAATAGAAGTTTGTGTAGGCTGTGTTGCAGTCTATTTTTTTGTGAACTTTCTTCCCGAACGAACCGGTTGGGCCTTTGGGTATCGCGGCGCTCCGGGCTGGAGTTTCCGGCTTACTAAGAAGAAAAGGAGTAGGCTTTCTTTTCTTTGTTCTTGGTTGCGATCTTACGGCGCACTTCTTAGATATTTAAATTAGTATAGGTGATCAAATTGGCCGGAAAGCTTGATTAAAAAAGTTCTCTTTATTAATAAATTAGAATATTAATTTTTTAAATATGATTTTACTAAAAATTTAATACAAGAAAAAAGAAATAAATAAATAAAAGTGCAGACAAAACAATGAAAAAAAAAAAAGAAAAAAAAGAGCGCTGCGACCCTTGGCTGGCACCCCGACGTCAGGCTGGCAAAATTTAAGGAATTATTCTCCCCTACACGCAAACCGCCAGAAAAAGGGAGAGTTTAGCAGACGTTAGGGAAGGATGGAAAGGTGGAGGAGGAAGACGTTCACGAGCGCCAGAAGCGGGAACACGAGCGAAGTAAGCAAAAAATTGGACGAGATGAAGGTGCAAAAGCGCCAGTGGAGGACGATGCAGGGCTAAAAGCGACGAAGAAGGCAACACAAAAAACGATAAGAAATATCATATTGCGAAAAATACTAAAACCTAATTCAAGAAGAAAGCGATTTAGACGCAGCCAAATAATTCATTCTAGTGAGGATTGCAGAAAGGGAATTAAAAAACGAAAGAAAATTGGTGGGCTGTATGAGAAACGAAGGCAAAGCGCGGATTGTCGCAAACATTGTATATTCTGTGGCTGGCAGTTATGGTGCAAACTGGAGGCAGGGACTAAGAGTCTGTTTTCCTCTGACTCTGCACGATTGCTGCCAGAAAAGAGGGGTGGGAGATGAAGAACGCGGGGCATGGCTGTCTGCTCATCATTGCTACCAGCTCTACTACGAAGGTAGTAGTTTATGAGGTGGTTATCAGCTGTTTGAGTTGTTGGCGCCGTGGGGCGCGAGGCAGCTGCGGTACTTGTTGTGGCTTGCTTATGGCAGCGGAAGCTGCTGGAACGGTAGTTAAGGGATACGCTTAGGCGAGACTACGGGACGGCGCCCTTTGGGCGTGATCAGCAAGGAGGCCACAAAAGATTTATAAAATGTTTAACGTGGACGGTCGGGTTATTGGGATTCTATGGCCCAGAACAACCTGTTCGTGATTGCAACCATCCCTTGCACGAGATCTAACACTGCACAGAGTTATGACTCGTCCTAAAACAATTCTTTTCTGGCAAAAGCAGCAAAACGCATTTCTTGAGGTTACCGGGTCAGGAGACGGAACCTGCGGTATTGGGTTCGATACCATGTCCCGAGTAAGAGAATATGTAGGCAGTCCTGCTGCAAGGAGCTGCTGGGAGGTATGACAATTTGTGGGAGGACGAAACAAATAAAGTGGGGTCCACACTGAAATGACAGTCCTATGTTCGGGAAAAAATAGCCCGAGTCGCTCCGGTTAATAGAACCGACTGCCTTGGGTAGTGGTTTCGTCGTAGCGGGTTCGCCCTCGGCAGTGTTTGGCGAGCGCTCCGGGTGTATTTCTGTCGAATGAAAAGTCTCTCAGTGAAGTAACGTCTGCCTTGCAGATGCGTTCGGAGTCGGCGTAGAAAATGTTAGGCCCCAGTCCGGCCAATTTGTATGGAAAATCAGAGGGCACGACGCAAATTTGGAAGAGAAGCTCGGCTTAAATCTCTTCGGAGTTTATCGCGCCTTAAATTTATTTTTATTTATACAGTATCACAAAGAGGATTCCCTACTCTGCTAGAGCCTTTACTTCATAGCTAGAGACCTCAGGCGTAGTGTCATGTGAAAGGTTTAGCGAATCCAAGTGGCCAATCCTACGCCTAGCTAGGCGCTGGACATGACAGAGAAGGTGCTGGTCACACTCGTACTCTTCTGTACATACTGCAGCTGCGACAAATACGTCCGAGAGGTCGTTACCCCCATTTCTAGCATCCATGCATCGCCTATTAAGCATGCCCTGTTAGATACCCTTATCGGGAACGAATATAACTGATTTGTTTAAAATCAGAGCGCTTCTGTGCGCCCCTTGTCCTTATAAGGGCAGGTTTATCCTGGATTCTCAGACGTGTATGGCTTCCATAGTCCATTTGCCATTCTTCATAGTGCTTGTGTTCACACGAAGCCTGAAAGTGATATCCATGGGTATACCTAGGCCCCCGAATCAATTTCCCGGAAGGATATACCGGTCGTGGTGGCCTCTTTTGGCCAGCACTCGTCTGCTCTGGCAATAGCCTTCAATATCCCTGTGCCCAGGGATATAAACCACATGTTTATATAATTTTTTTATAATAGTGAGTAAATTTAATAATCTAGTTCTTAAAATAACTACTTTATATCATAAACCTGTATAGTGATATCCCTAAAACAGATGTGATGGCGCACCAAAAAGTGGGTATGTGGGTGGGGGGGGGGGGGGGGGGGGGGGATACGGGAAACCAAGTCTTATAAAGAGAGTACATAAAATGTCTCATTCTCAGGAGTCACCGCGAAAGTGGATACAGGGGGGGAGGGGGGGGTGTACTCCACACCTGTACAATCGCAGAGATGCTTCCAATTAAGACCCTCGATGCAGTCTTTGACTTCGAGGAAAACGATGGAAGACAAAAATTTCGAGGATGCAGTTGTAAGTGATTTTTCCTTCTGTTAATGTTTTGTATAATGTTTATAAACTCGTTGTGCTTAGTTTTTATAATATTACTTCATAGCAACATTATTTGCAGATTATCATATTTTTTCGCAAATCTCCCTAAAAAGGGCCGTTCCGGCGATCTTTGTGGTGGGGTGAAACAGATATTCAGCGATGCATGTGCTCGATCTGTTTAACGGAGTGGGCTCGGAAAATAACAAAAAAGCCTCTCATAGCTAAAAATCATTGCTTTATCTTGGTAATTTCTTTGGTCTTAAGACATACTTTAACATGCACTTGACACTTATTCTGATTTTTTTTTAATATTTTCTAGAAATTTTCAAACTGCGTAGGTACCGATTAACTTCTAAGGCGACCTCAGCAAATGCATAAACCCTAAGCCACAACAGATGCAAACAGAGCTGTATTTAACAAATAGAATATAATATATTAGTCTTGCAGACGTCGGTTTATTTTGTAGCATGAATAAATGTCTGATATATATAATTTTGCAGGTAAATATAAAACGTTCATGCAAATCTGAATTATGTGTGATTCTTGAACAAATTTTTTCGTAAATATATTTAGAAGCAACAATTGTTTCCTCTTTAAACTTCCATAATGTCTTAAGCTTGCACCAATAAATGAACGAATGAAAATCTATTATATATTACTTTTTTTCCTCTTTGTTCATCCAACAGTTTAACTAAATTCCATGAGCCGCCTATCCCCTAGAAGCAACCGTCTCCGACTATGCTCCGCAAACCAATACACCCAATTTAGAAATGCTAACAACTCGCAGTGCTCTTCCAAATATGCTACTCTGCAAGATGCTCAACCAATATCCAATAGACCACCCAAACCCGTTTTTTTTTACATGCAAGCGCAACTACGGCACCAACTAATAAAATAACCGAATAATGAAATACTTTTAATAGCTGGTCAATATGCCATGGTCCAACCGCTAAGCCGCTCGGCATCAAGCCTAATGCGCCAAATTCCATGTATGCAGAAAATATGCGTGTACAAGATCAGGTAACTCCGCGCTACGTTATTTTAGGTATTGATATTCGAAATTAAGGGTTTTGTTTGGCAATTATCTTATTGATATTTCTCGTTTGTGCAGGCCGTCTTTGTTTGCATACTCGCAACAGCTGATTTATTAAAAACAAACTGCTTTGGGCCCCTTTGGCACTTACCCTCTCACCCGTTGTAATTTGGTGAATTGGGTCCAATTAAGTGATGTAATCTGTACAAGCCTTATAAGTCATCAAAATATGCAATTTGTAGATGCTGGTCTTTTGTTTCCTCAATATCTTATGTTGTACAGTACAACAAAAGGTCAAAAGAATTTCTTTCACTTCTACTCGTGTTTTTTTTTTTCATTGATCCATATTTTTATCCTCAACAGTGCCAACTGAACATTTCCCACATAGGATAATTTTTTTTGTGTTAGAAAATGTTTGGGTACCGATAACTCTCAAGGTAAAACCTCAACTCATATCCAACATCAATGCCTCTCAATCAATAGCTGGCGCTGTACGCACTACACGGATGTATACATATTCATAGATATATACGATCATGCAGTGTTTGCATCAAATCCAAATATTGCATCCAAAACGAACTGGGCTCTTATGTTGCTATCGTTGAAACTCCCATTTAGCTTATCCCATTAGTAGCACAAGTGGTGAGCTACGCATTTAAATACAACCAAACTGAAGCCAAACGTTACAATAAAAGCTCTGCTTATCAACACTAATTTCTCACCATTATGTGTGTTGTAAAGAATGAACACGTGTGCAAGAGTTATCAACGTGGTACAAATAAATGCGTTGTGTGCGTCTAGCATCGTGGTATTTTTCGATACATGGATAATTTCTTATGAGCCACTTCAAATGCGGAAAACGTACACGTATTTTTAAAAAAAAATCGATGAGAAGGCTTTGACGATTGCATTAAAAACCGGTGAGTTTCTTGATAACTAGCGAGAACCTCACTTTAAAACCCATCTATTTATTTGCTTACAGATAGAAGCTTTACAAGACAGCAAAAATTGCTGCCTCGCCAGGAAAATGGAAGACAGAAGCACATTCACACTGTAATCGGAAACTGCTGCCACCGATACAACGTCACTCTAACTTTCGCCGAGTAGCGGCTGGTCCTGGTATCTATCGAAGACATTATCATCATATCTTTTGCCAACACAGGTTAAAGGCGTCCGTGCTTGCGCGGACCGTTCCTTCACTATTTATGAACGAAATTCAGTTCCCACCAAGGCTAGTGCATGCACATCAACAATCCAATGGCTATTTTTAATGACACGAACACGTTTTGACTGCAGTTTGAGCATGAAAAATTATACGCATTTTTTTTACTGCTTTAGTG
>JARSSU010033038.1:0-14093 GCA_029619165.1 Eurosta solidaginis | reverse complement strand
ACATAATTAGTTTGGGAACAAATATAACTTAATTAGTGGAGTATGTGTGCTTTTCCGTATTTAATCTGCTTTTATGGCAGTAAACAATAGATCACATAATTAGTTTGGGAACAAATATAACTTAATTAGTGGAGTATGTGTGCTTTTCCGTATTTAATCTGGTTTTATGGCAGTAAACAATAGATCACATAATTAGTTTGCGAACAAATATAACTTAATAATTTAACTTAAAAACAAACTGTATTGTACTATTCACGAAAGCATGCCTTTCAGGTTTTCAGCTCATTTACTTATTTTTTTAACTTGATAAGCAGCATAACGTAAATAGCCCGTATATTTTATTTTCTCCTTGTGGACGGGGCCGCGGATAAAGGCTATCTAATATATATTATAAATGTGAAAGTTTGGATGTTTGTATGTTTGGATGTTTGGATGTTCAGATGTTTTCTTTGTGGCTCAATCACGCAAGAACGGCTGGACAGATTTGGATGAAATTTGGCACACATATAGCTAATAGTCTAGAAGGATACACTAGCTATATATTTTTCAAAAGGGGGGAGGTCCCCACTCCCTAGGAACAGTTATAATTTAATTGTTGTATTTTTTCGTCTTTGTGACTGAATCACGCCAGAACGGCTACACGGATTTTTATGATATTTGGAACACAGACAATAGTCTACTAGCGACATTTTTTTCGATCATGGAAAGGGGGTAGGGGTCCACGACCCCTTCGAAAAACTACTTTTTAATAATTTTTACACATTATAACTTTACCTTTACTGACCTTCACCACTATTACAAACTCAATAGGTCAAATAAGTCGAGGGCTTACCAAATGAGCAGTGACACCCTCCGCCCCCTCTCCTTCTCTCCTCTCTGGTGTAAAATCTATTAATTGATATAACACAATATAAATGTTCTCCTAAATCAATAATTTTTGGTATCTGGCTCATATAGATCGCGACCTAAACAATTTTGGAAAAACGATCGGTGGTGCTCTCCATCTCCTCCCGCCATCCACCCTCCTTCAATTGTTTTTAGTAGCACGCTTTTATTAGCTTCACCTGTATGTTTTTTTGTAACTTTTCATTCGCTCCAACGCGCCTGCTGCCTTATTAAACTGGTTTTATAATTAGCTTCACCTTATTTATAATCCCGTTAGGGTCATATCGAGACCCTTCCGGGATCATTTCGGGACTATTTCGCGATCATTTGGGGACCCTTCCGGCATCATTTCTGGATGGGTTTCGGGATCCGTCCGGCATCCCGTAGGGGTATTTTCGGGATCATTTGCGTATCTTTGAGATAAATTCTTGATGGTGTCCGGGATCATTACGGGATCCCGTCAGGGTAATTTCGGGACTATTTGGGGATCATTTGGGGTACCTTCCGGCATCATTTCTGGATGGTTTTCGGGATCCGTCCGCGATCCCGACGGGGTCATTTCGGGATCATTTGGGGTACCTACCGACATCATTTCTGGATGGTTTTCGGGATCCGTCTGGGATCCCGTCAGGGTCATTTCGGGACTATTAGGGGATCATTTGAGGACCTTTCCGGCATCATTTCTGGATAGTTTTCGAGATCCGTCCGGGATCCCGTCGGGGTCATTTCGGGACTTTTTCGGGAACATTTGGGATCCCTTCCGGAATCATTTCTGGATAGTTTCCGGGATCCGTAGGGGATCCCGTCAGGGTCATTTCGTGACTATTAGGGGATCATTTGAGGACCTTTCCGGCATCATTTCTGGATAGTTTTCGGGATCCGTCCGGGATCCCGTCAGGATCATTTCGAGACTTTTTGGGATCATTTGGTGTACCTTACGGCATCATTTCTAGATGGTTTTCGGGTTCCGTCCGGGATTCCGTCGGGGTCATTTCATGATAGAAAGAGAAAACTGAGATCAGAGATTCGCTTTCACAGATGCAGTACGACCTTTATGATTTGGTTTTGTTTCGTCGGAAAATAATCGGAATGAAAATCTATTAGTAGTTAAGAATCATTTTATTCATTAAATATAAATAAGTTATACATTGGTGAAATACAATATATATTATACTTAAAACATATATGTTAATATAGGGATGTTTAAAGCTCAATAATGTATTCTAAGAAGCAAATATGAATGTAGCTACTTAAAAAGACAATTGCTATGTGTACTTAAATTTCCATTTTTTTCGTATATGTAACTAAATATTATAGCTTTAGTTTGTTTATACAGTAAATTAAAGTTCGAATAAATAAGCGCAGTACATTTTTTTATTCATAATGTATGTATATATATGCGGTTTTGTATGTCGGAGTAATGTTGTTGTTGTAGTGTTAGTACGTGCACATGTTTATAATAACAGTACATGAAGACTCATAAATTGTTTCAATTGATCTCTGTGGCCGATCATAACAGTCATACAATAAAAACAGTATGTACATAAATACATATTTTTTGGAATATTTTGAACACAGCTTAGTTATATTTAGTTCAAATATGTATGTTGTTATTATACAAATTTTGTGTATATATATTAAATATAATACTTTGTGTAACTTTATGCAACGCGAGATTTCTAATGCATGTAATTGGCAAAAGCCAATATTCATATGTTTTTTATATGGCAAATATTTGTATTGCAATCGAATAACATTTTAAATTCGTCATAACCTTTTTCCATCTATATTAGAATTTATTTTATTTCCAAAGTGCTTTATTTTTTTAATTGCTGTTACCAATTTTATTAAATTTATAAATAAATACGTAATAAAATTTTCTTATAACTGGATACCTTGACAACAAAATTACCCAATTCAGGTAAATAACTACCTCTTTAGTATACAAATCTGCCTCATATTTTTAAAGGAGTCAGCCGGTTTAGAAAACTATTATAAATTGGTTTATCCTATTTCGGCTTTCGTTGGGAAAACGTTATCTCTCAAAATTGCAGAACTTAGCCCAAAAAACCTCCTTGTGCAGAATTTAATTATAATAAGCGCATTATTCGTTAATTTTCTCAATTAGGGCGTTCTTAACGAAAATTCGCTTGTAAGATGCCATAAGATGTCGTTCTGTCGCAGTGATGAGTTGCGAGCGCCAAGGCATGTATTACGAAAATATATTCCACAAATGCATAAATCGATTTTGTATTTTACCAATTGTAAATGCAATATGTTCAAATTTACACATTTAACCTTTCAGCAAACAACGAGTATAAAATTCACGATCAATGGCATCATTCGCTATAAAATTCGACCATTTAAAAATCATAGCTAAAATCTCTTGCGCTTGCAAATATTCCAATGCAATGCTTAAAAAGCAGTTCCATGTATAGAAAAAATGCTGGTTAACGTTATCAACCATTGTCACACATTCACAATTTACACAACATAAACGTCCTTGTTGCAGGTCTACAAATTGTTCAAAACAACGCGCCCATGCTGCTAGATTTAAACTTTTGCCCACTCCCATTAACAATTCTGGCTGTCGATAACTTAACAAAATTGGTACGACTTTTTCCACATTATTCTCAGCCATATAGAATTTAGCCAGAACATCTAATAATGCTGGCACTTGCATTAAAACATCAAAACATTTGACTTGCTCATTACGTGACCAATAATAACGCAACAGCACTGCGCCTAGTTCATGAAATGAGCAGGTGTTATCAAAACGCAATGGAAAGGCACAATTATCGCAACGCATGATGTCTGTTGAGGTATTGAGAAGAGTAAAACCTTCTGCTATATAGTCGCGCGTATAATCATCCATTTCCCATATAAGCTCAGAATTCAGGTAATTAAAGTACATTTCAAAGCAATTTTTACGTGACTGTTCAGCGCTATCACCATGTTCTTGCATTACTTTTTCTAATTTACTTAGTAAATCAATTAATTCACGCGCTGTATATTCATCAAATAGCGTGCGATAGCGTTCTACAAAATTTATATTACTTATTTTTGCACTTTTACAAATTAAATACAAATTATAAATCGTCTTCTCTTCAGCGCTTATTTGTTGACTCGTATTTGTAAGTTGAGAGTTATGTTTGCTATTTGCTTCAGCGTTTAGTGATTTTTTTGCTCGACATACAATCTCTTCATCGTTTTCATACATTGCCTTAATATCGTTAAAAGGTATTGATCGTTCATTCGAAGGTATAAGATCATGCACCAGTTTCTTTTGCTCCTCAGCGAATATATTAAATTTGTATTTGATGATGTTTTTTCCAAATTTACCGGTAACTGTAAGCAGTGCGTCTTTAAAATGTTTTTCACTACCCTTTGAACTTTTAATATTTTCGCAAAATGCATTTTCTAAGACATACACTTCTCGGGCTGGCGGTTGTGTTGAATTGTTATTCGACGGCTGTACGTTGGGATAACCAACAGCGCCAACGCTTGCGCTACGCTCTGCCGTGCCGGAACTACTACCAGAACTGTTATTATCACCAACAGCTGAGAAGAACGAAAGATTTTTTTTTAGCAATGGAACATAAGGTGATGATTTAGTTTAACTTACCTTCGCATTGCATTATAGCATCAAAAATTACAGACAGATCATTTAGTAATTCAAATTCGTGACGATTGATCAAAAAACGCTTAACTTGATTGAGTATATTCAAATCATAATCTTCACGTGCTTTATCAGCAAAGTATTTCACATTCTTACGCATGAGACAAGCACATTCTAATAGTTTTTCTTGACGCACTAAAGTGCAAGCATGAGTCTGTGTAAGAATAAAGTTAAAAAGGTTGTATTGAACACACATTTGTAGATATATAACTTACTCTTAGCGAATTCAATTGCACACTATACAAGGAACCAGTTTGTGTGAATATAACAATTTCTTTTCCAATTACACGACAATCAACAATTCTCTCAAACTGATTACACCACAACACCACAGTGGATGCACGCATGTCAAACACATACAAAGCAAACTCAGTGAAAGCAAGCAAAAAGCCTTTGTTAAGCATTTGAACTTTGGCGAATTGCAAAATTTTGTGGCTGATACTCAAGCATTTCATCATTTCTTCATACTTGCCATTTGCATCCTCTTCAATACCCTGGAATTTATGTATTTTTACTGGTGGTATGGCAAGAGCAGTCTTGAATTGATGTGTCTGCAAGACTTCTCCTTCGAAGTCGACTTCCCAATACCTACTTTTAGTGAACCTGAGCAAATCCTTTTGTGAGCCGCAAATTAAATACGCGAGGGCTCCCTGCTCTGTGCAGCTTCATGGTAGAAATGGCAAAACAAGCACCCAAATGCACCAATCACGTTGGATCGATTGCGCCAATCTGAACGTAGCATGCGATGCTTTGTACAGTATTTTGAGAATGTTAATACGATTTTAATACCTGGTTATATTCTCTGTACTCTGTGATTACACAAAATACATTTGTGTGGAATTTGACACAAGCAGCAAAGATTCAAAACTTCATCAATGTATAACTGGCGGCGATTCTAGAATAGTATGGCGTGTACACCCACACCAGCTGCTAAGTAGGCTTTTCCACACTATTGTAAAGAACATGCAAAGGAAATGTTTAAAAAATTACTCAAATTAAAAACTGTGGCTACTTACACTAAAGGAAGGTTAGCAACACCAAATTAACTGACCCACGCGTATCACACGAGTAAAATGTGTTCTCATCTTGTGTCCAATGTCATGCATGTCACTTGCAACGTTCTGATCTCGCTACAGCATTTTGCATATATAACTTGAGTCCAGGTGTGTATGCGCGGACAGATTTACTGCATAACGCATATACATTGAACGTTGCGTAGAAAATGCACATAGTTTCTCATTAGCTGATATAGCTAAATGAGGCACTGGTCCAGGTTGTTGGTACGAGGTGCAGGAATTTGCAAACTGAACATCGAATTGATAGATACGAGATGAACCAGATGAGAGCTCCAATATCACATAATTGGTTGAAATATCAAGCGCCAAAGCGGTATACTAAAAATGAGAAGAAATTAATAAGCATACATATATACGTAATGAGTTTTCATCCACGTCCATTCATGGACTGTGACCCTCCAGCATTAGTACGATTGCTGCGCATTGAGCGGTTCATATGAGCAGACGTCTGCGTGTGAAAAATCAATAAAGTGGACAAAAGGGTGCAACTATAGCTCAGTCAGCATTGTATGCCTATGCACACCAAGCACTTTGATCTCTGTTCAGATTTATTAAGCTCAAGTTATTGGTTCGATCCCTTTCTTTTATTTATTTTAAGCAACAAATTCACCCCACTATTATATTTGTCTGCACCTGCCTGAGTGAAACGAAGGTAAGAGACGGCCAGAGTATTGATGAGGAGCTGAAACATCTATCGCGCCCATTGTGCGCGATGTGTTACTCAAGTATCGGTCTTACTATCGCAAACTATGGTACACTACCATCAGCTAACTTTCGAGACGGTCTTTTTGCACGCGCCAAAAACGAACATTTCCAGCGAACATGCTCGTATGTCATGTTTCTGCGACCTTTTCTGCAGCGCGTATGGTGGTTTTAATTTTTGGCAAACATTTTTTATTTATTTATTTATTTATTTATTTATTTATTTATTTAAAGTCGAACCACCCCCCCGCAAACACAAAGCGTGTCGACTAATATTGTAATAGACAGTATATATCATGTAAAATACAGAGCCATACTTAAACATTAAAAATTCAAAAGGTCTACATCATGAAAATTTGCATGTTATAAACATTGTGACAAGAGCATGTATAAGACAAAAATACAGAAAAATAGTCAGCGTACAACATAAGAGTATATGCAGAATGTGCAGCAGACATAGGCACGACAATTCAAAGCCAATGCAAGTTATACAATCAGTTTGCTACGCGAGCACCAATGCGCGCGCATGGGGACTAGTTTCTAGCAAAATTTTGCGGCATAGAGTGTAAATAGAAAAGGCTACAAAATGACACTGGGACAGCGCCTAGCAGGCAACCGCAAAATGTTAGGTGACTGCATTAGGTCAGGGCAGTCAATCACACCA
This sequence comes from Eurosta solidaginis, assembly GCA_029619165.1. NCBI lineage: Eukaryota > Metazoa > Arthropoda > Insecta > Diptera > Tephritidae > Eurosta > Eurosta solidaginis. The sequence continues at coordinate 7,087 of JARSSU010033038.1, read as the reverse complement.
ATGATGAGCTTGCCGCTTGTGACGAGAACATTAACGCCAAGTACTCCTCTTACGATTCTCTAGAGGATGGCAAATTAATTAGAAGAAGTCAATCCCTAGTTACTGGTGGAAGATAAGGTATACTTGATTCCCAGTTGAGACCTCGCTACATGCAAAAAAATAAAAAACCCGTCTCTGGACCGACTCAATACCCCCCCCCGGATCAACATGGATTTGACCTAGATCGAAAGAGACCAGACACCATGACAGTACCTCAAGAGAACTCAAGGGACGTAACCAGCGAGTAATAAAAAGGATACTTTGTGAAATAAGGGTCATCAAAATCTTATACCCAACATCTTGATAAAAACCCTAATACAAACCAGTTGCTTTGTTATCAGCGGTTGAAAGATCATGTTACCACTCATGTTAGGTAAAAACTATAATTCGGATCAAAAATAAACTCCTAGAACTTCAAGTAACAAATAAGACGATACCGCTCCTAAAATGGGGTCGCCACTTGTTAAGTGTATAAGATGATAAGGACCGCTTCAAGCACGTTGAAAAAGTCAATTAGCTGTTAAAATTTAGAGTAAGTTCAATAAAAAGAAGTAAATTCGCAGTACCCAGCTTTGAAATGAGTCTAGATGGCGCCTGAAGCTGATTAAAACAGAACCAAGTTCGAAGGCAGATATGCGCGTAACAAAGTTTAATATCTGCGATACACAGGAAACTTAGAAATGTAATATAAAAATTTGGTAAGTCGTTAATGACAAGGTTAAAGAGTAATGGACCCAAATGGTACCCTGGGGCACGCCAGAAGTTACATCAAACACGATTATTGAAAAGATGTTGTTAAAGAAAAATAGAATGCTTGAGTCCTATTTTCAAGATAACTTGAAATCCAAACTTAATAAAGGCGCTGGAAAAAACCCAAAGATCAACGTTTGGGTAACTAATGAGCTCGTGATGTAAAAGAGTCAAATGCTTATACTAAAGTGCCGGATAGGTAAATATACATCTGTTTCGTTTTGAAAACTAAAAAACCATTCAAACAAAAGACGTAAATTCCAACAAGTTGGTCAGTCAGTTGATCTCGAATGAACCAAAGACCATGTTGACAAGGTGATATTAAAGAAGGCACACCAACCGACATTGAAGCTGGTATGTAATTATTCTGTTCCAAAAGTTTTCAGGGATAGCCGCCGACGCCGAGCTCCCTAGCTATGCCGCTGTACTGTTCTCAAATATCTTAGGACCTACTTACCTTTTTTATGCAAAAGGTCATCAATAAACGATTCTGTTTCCAAATAGATGGGAATGATGCCCGGATTCCCAGAGACATGTTTAACATAATTTTAACGCATTATGGCTCACGTGATAATGCTGGACTAGCACAGTACTTAATTCTTACACACAAACTAGGAACACCATCCGGGACCCGCGAAGATATCGGGTTTCAATGCAAGAAGTTTATTAAGAAAACAGTATCTTTATCAATAAAGGCGTTTTAAAAGATTGGATTAGAACTTTCCAAGAAACTATGGGTAAAGATTAGACTGGAACACATTGGGGGATGAATAGGTTGAGTTAAAGACAGTTCAGCAAATAAAATCAGCGATTTCGTGAATCAGAATCTTGCGGTTTTTGCACCCATAATAAAAGTAGCTGGCTTAGGGAAACCAGAAATTTTCCGCTTTTGGAATTAACAACTCTGTTAGAAACGTTTCGGATTATTAGTAAATTGCGAATTTGCAAAAATGATAAGTAACCTTTATAACACGCTGGTTAAGACGAATGAAAATTGTTAGTGTCAGGGGAGCGCGGGACCACTAAATAATTTAGAATAGACAGAAGCAATAGCTTTACCAGATCGTTTGAAAACGCTTATAGAGTCCTTAGATTAATAATTATCATAAGTGTCCCTTAATAGTCTTGCTTTAGAGAACCCTAAGCCGTGGGTGTTACCCTGTGGTGGTCCTGGAATAACGTGACACCCAGGGGGGACACTAGCTGTTCAACACAAAGAACGCGATCAAAAGAATTAGAGAAACTATAAAACAAGGAAGTTTGCGACATAGTCCGCTGTTTCAACCGTCGCCCAATGCAGTCTCCTGTTACACGCGATACACGACTCGACCAGTCTTATTGGGGCAGAGATCAAGATATTCGAGCTCACTAAATTCGTCTTTGAAAAACATCTCGACCGGGGGCGTCGGGGAATTGGGCTTAGAAACACGAGCATCACCAAGGTTGAACAAACATCCAGAATATCTCAAGCGTAGGATGACTGAGGTTCTTCAGGAAGGGATAAATGGGGGTGAGTTCGGGTGGTGCTCAACTTCCCTTAAGGGTAATATACCCGCGATAGATGTTCATCTGTATTAAAAAACTAAAGTCTAAGATTTCCTTTGTGGCATTTAAAAGCTATTATTAATTTGTGAGAAGAGTGTATCTAGCAGGCTGTTTCAAATACACTGGTCTGAAATTTACGTGAAAAGATGTTCAGACGTTAACATTGGTCAGCATTTTAACCAGGGTTCAGTAAAAGCTATACTTGAGAAGTAAAAAATAAAAGTATTCAGATAAAAGTGACACTTAATTTCGCTCTTAGGCACGACGAACATTTTGGTACGTGCAGGTTTATGTTGTTTTCGAAGTCAAGTATTCCGCAACGGCGCGGACGGAGTGTTTTTGAGTTTGTTGCATTTTGTAAAGCTCCTGCGCGCGCGCCACGTTTAGGTTTTTTGGTAAACAAATGCCCACCAATCTGAATGTCCGTGGCCAGAGTGCCAGAATGCTAAGTGTTCAAGAGTACTCTATGCCGAAACATAAGCAGTCTCAATCGCGCCAAACTCAGATATTTCAAATGATGAAATATATCCCTATTCATATGTCTAAAATTAAATTTATAAAAGCCCCTATTTAAGTAGGTTGGGTAGATCCCAGTGAAAGGTTCTAGCTTATTTCTAGATACTTAATAATATATCATTTTCCATTAAGCAGAGAAGAAGACGACTTGCCCGATACAAAAATTGTCACACTGGCAAGGGGACGCCCTGGCACCGGCGTCAACCTGCCTCGGTTAGGCTGCAATTCTTGTACAACATCTTGGGCAAGAGCGCACACCCCGGACGGCACAACCAAGCCAATGGTATGAGATCACCACCAGCTGTAGGGTGGAGTGGAAGCAGCCATTGTCATATAATGTTGTTGATCTACTTTCATAAACAGCAGTATGTAATTGGAGACGTCTCGAAGCGCTCCCCCAATCCAAGGGTGAGAGGGTTTAGCGCATTCGTCGTGTTTACCTTCAAGGGAGGAAAAGAGAAGAGGTGGGAAGGAAGGAAAGGAAAAAAAGGGAAAAGAGGGGGTGGGGAGATGGAAAGGGAAGGGAAGGGGGAAGGGGAAGGCAGGAAAGGGGAGGATGGAAGGGAAAAAAGGAAGGGAGAAGTGATTAAAAGGGGGGGAAGGAAAAAGAAAAAGGGAAGGAGAAGAGGGAGAAGGATAGGAACAATAGAGAAAAATGGGGGAGGGGAAAGGAAAGAAGAGAAGAGCGGAAGGGAGGACGGAGGAGGGAGGGGAGAGAGAGGGATAAGGTACAGAGCGGAGGAGAGTAGTAGGGGTGGAATGAAAAAGGAGTAGGTGAAGGGATAAGAGAACGGAAGGGAGCGAGGGAAAGGGGTCTGGAGGAATGGGAAGGGGACGATGGGGAGAAACAAAGAAATGGGAAAAAAGAGGGGGGAGAGATAAGAAGGGGAAAGTAAATGAAAAGCACCCAGACAAAGAAGAGGAACGAGGTTTGACCACAGGAAAACAAAACAAATTGACGAACATTAGGCTCACTCTATGGGGTATACGTAACCCCGTGAAGGGCAACCCAGGATGGCGCTCCCGCGACCCCGACCGCGGGCAGAGGCGGTCTCGGTTTATCATACTAACCACTTCTGTGCAATAGAATATATTGATCTGGCACAGACCGCCTAGGGGACAAGTGCTCGATAAGAACGTCAAGGCCTATCTGTCGGCCAAGGCGATGCAAACTAGAAACATTAAACATCTTACATCCCCTCCTGCTCTAACCCGTTGCCCCAGTGGATTTACCGCCCTTAATATCAGGGGCCTTACTCATTGGCAACAAAATTCGCATTATCTTAGGTGCGGATTTCAGCACGTGATGCCCCCATCATTGATGTAGGCATTCAAATTGCGGGCGGACGTAAGGGTGGTGCGATGGTTGGCGGAGCAAACTAGGAAAGAAACGGGAACGTTCTGCACACAAGGAGGACGCCCCCCCACAACGTAGGTCGGAAGCTGTCACAGCTCGCCAGATATTCATCGTTGAGCGCGAGAACTCGTTAAATGGCGTCAAAATGGCAGCCGATGGTAACACTGGGCAGCCGACCCACCCATGCCATACTTATGCGCTTGAGCGTAAAAACTGCCGGACTTCAATCGTCGACTGAAAAACGCACTTTAATAACTTTCGCAAAAAAAAAGGAAAGTGGAGAAGGAATATAAATCCTTTACAGGCCAGCCGCCTAGCCTGCCCCACTCCCTAATCCCGACTGATGCCCACCAAGGGGAAGACGTGCACACCTTCCGTTAAGGTCATTAGAACTATCGCCCATCGGTCAACATTTTATTCCAACGCCGGGCGGGATATGTTACCGAAATCCGGCCACTTCCCGGCCGGAGCGCAAAAACTTAGCGAGTGAGAACGTGGGACCCTTATTTAAGACAGCTGATCAGGCGACCCCCAAAATAAGGGATATAAACCAAAACGCCATTCAGATTGCTGGAGTATTGAAACAACAAGGCGGGTCGAAACATGGTGAGGAAGCCACCCTCATGAGGGTATGTAAACCTCACTCTAACGGTGTGGGCTTAAAGACCGTTTGGTCCACCGTTAAAGTCCCTATCGAATCCGGACTCACCAAGCACAAAAGACAAAAGGTTTCCATCGCACTTTGGGCGGACCAAATGCTGTCACGGACGCAAAAAAAAACTTGCGGCGGAGCGCCTTTCTGCCGACAAATATATAAATGAACCCTACGGTCGACAAAGATCAGGACGGAGAGCCCAAATAGACGCGCACCATAAAACACAAATTCAGCGGTCACCAATCACCATACCGCTAAAAGAGGTTGAGGACCGCCATTTGTCGTGCTAAACCAATCCAAAGTAGCGGCCCCAGACGGAATAGCCATTCCGATGTTAAAAAACGGGGAAAAAGAGGGTTCAAATATTTAGCCGCATGTCTACAATCTGCCTCTTTCCACCTTTGTCCAACCTGAAAAAAATGGACAAATGGCCAAGGTGGTCCCGCTACTAAAAGCCTGGGAAACCAAGCTAACATAGGTGAGTCGAATCGTCCGACTATCTCTCCTATCGCCAGTGGCAATAGCCGCCGTGAACAGCCCATTTGACTCCTTATTGTCCAAGCGAGAATTTGTTCAGCAAGGCTCCATCATATCAGCCGAATGGCATTTTCAGAAAAACCCCATAGCACTACCACCGCGCTAACAATTGCCATAGCACCCAGATAGAATTTGCGGTTTTTAAATCAATACCCCAACAATAGAACAGCAAATCGTAGCGCTAGACCTATCAAAAAAGCTTTACGATACGGTCAAAACAGGCTCCGTACTGCCAAGACCTGGAAGGGTTAACCTCCCCCATGTCTTAAAAGGTTGGAACCCGCAATCACTCGGGGTGCCAAATTTAGAGAACGAGACGGAAACAACAAAAAACCAAGGAAAGAAATTAAACAAAGGGGGGTGCGCAACGAGGTATAGTGTCCGTATCCCCACTTTTGGTTTAATTGTACATATCTAAGCTTTACCTTCACCACGCGGAAGGGAGTCACAATCGGTTCCTACGGCCGAGGGAACTTGCACGAAATAAGTGGACCAGCGGCCCGGCCCAAAGAATACGATGCGCTATTGCAAATAAAAATAAACGGCTTTACCTAACCGTATTTTTCTCCAGTTTTTTTCGCCCTCGCGACAAAAACATGGCATTATCACGGACTAAATCTTCCGCGACCTTATTACACATCATGGGGACGCCCCAAATTGTTCGACCATTTTGAACATCCATGTCGGGATGGCACTACGATACCGGGACTGTCCTACACCCCAAAATTCCTTGGGTGTGGCACGTTTGGATTCAGGGGACCTACATTTGGTGAGCCGCAGCCGGCAATTGTTCGAGAATGTCATGAAGGCATGTTTAGACATACACATATGTTCCCGGTTTCCCAATCCGCCCTCCCGCCCGCCCATAAATGTACTTGGGCGTAATAGATAAAATGCGACACGTGCCGATCATGACTATCCATACCAAGTAGGCAATAGCCAGCTGCAGATGTTATTAAAACGATGTACAGACAGCGAATAGACAATCATACTCATGTTGTAATAGTGTTAAGAACTGTCTCAAATAACACCACCCCCCCCTGTGAAAACCAATTTTTTTTACAGCCTGCCAAAAAACTACTGCAGATCGCCACGAGATGTTGTATATTATGTCCCAGAACACACATCTGCATAATGAGGCGTAGAATAGCTTACATCAGGGAGAGAAATTGAGATGCTGACCCAAAAAACCTGATTTCGGTTGAATACACAGAAACCCTGGGGCATCCACAAACAGACATCTTATTGATGAACCAGCCACCGCCTAGGGGCTTAAGGAGTCATCTCCGTAAGCATTTGAGCTGTTGTTAAATACGGCACCAGATGAACACTAGCCGTATGAAGCGGAAAAACACAAGAAGGTACCTTAAGTGAATCTCCATCAAACAGGCGTCGAACTTTCTGCCGGGAATTGCCGGTGAAATCAGTACTAACGAAAAATATGGATCCAACAACTTGACGGAAGAGGAACGCTAACTCCCCGAGGGAAACGTAGCGTGTCACTCTTGCATCAACTTTCGTTCTGGATCTCGATAACCGGTTAAAATCTCTTACTATCCAGAATCACCCCGCCCTACAAAATGTGATGCCCCGCTTGACAATGTGTCCCACATGACACCCACCATCTCTTCAATTGTAATGTGGAAACCACTCCTCTAACAAAATAACAAAAAAAACGACAAACCCCT
>JARSSU010033036.1:0-45318 GCA_029619165.1 Eurosta solidaginis | reverse complement strand
CATAAATTTGAATTACGCCTTAGACTCAGATGTAACTGAATATGTGTCTTCTGTTTCACCCTCTACACGTGCCGTACTTCAGTGAGTTTACAGCTCCGGCTCACGACTCAATTCTCACGGGAATGCTCTGGATCATTGAGAGACTCGACGAAGCAGCATGTCGCGAAATCGCACACGTGAAATGTGTGATAGGCAGATGTCGCGCTGTTTTTCATTTAACTCTACGGCGAAAAGCTAAGCAGCGACATCTATTTTTGAAAAAGTAGGTATATAAAGGCCGCGTTTGCCAACCTAAACAGAAGTAATTAACAAATTATCTGGCTCACAAATTGAACCAGACTTCTAGCTGATTATCTGGCTCAAATCGTTGTTGTTGCATTTACATGCAAAATTATTTATCTGGCTCAGGATTTTGCCACCGGATGATAGCATCTTTTCATATTCACATGATTTCGTGCATCTCTCTTCCTTTTCTTTTTTGATGGTGTCTGCTACCAATCATTGTTTTTGCTTCGTATATGTATATTATTATTATCTGTTGTTGTGTAGTTTTGAGAGCGGGCTTTTATTGTTGATGGTGGTTGTTGTCACATATTTGGTATGGTATGTGCCCGACCGTCTAGACTTCGGCTAGACGTGTTAAACCAAAAAAGCAACAATGTTACAACAACAACAAAAAAAAACAATAACAAAATGTAGGTAGGTAGTTGGTTGGTAGCTGCTTATAAAGTAAAATATGTAGATACTTGAAAATGTTAACGATGATTTGAAGAGCTCACAATGCCCAAAGTGATACAATGCTTACTGGCTTTTTGTGTCAATGGTGGGGATGTGGTGGGAGCTAAACAAAGGTTGATGGGTACGATGATAAATCACAAAGAAATTATACCAAGTAAAGTTTGATTGGGTGCTACTGTGAAGCAGGAAGGGGATCCAAATGAAAGAACATATGCGCAGGCAAAGAGAACTCTAGCAAAAAGGCAAGATTAAGGAAAGTCAATCTAACTAAAAGTCTGACCACCCAATCAAAGGTTGATGGGTACGATGATAATTCACAAAAGAAATTATATCAATGATAGTTTGATTGGGTGCTACTGTGAAGCAGGAAGGGGATCCAAATGAAAGAACAGATGCGCAGGCAAAGAGAACTCTAGCAAAACAGCAAGATTAAGGAAAGTCAATCTAACTAAAAGTCTGACCACCCAGTCGAGCTTGTGGTGGTACTTGGCTAGTCGATGGAAGAGTTAAATCCGTCACTCTAATGAAATGATACTGCCTATTAATAGTCAGCTATTGGTCTCTGCCAACTGCTCAGCCTGACTGTTTGCTGTGCTGTTTATTGTAGTATGATTGTGGGCACAGGAGAAGTAACAAAGATAAGCCCACAACGCTATCCGCTATTATCTCTCTATACCAAGCAAACGTACATATATGCGGGTAAAAAACAGGACCATTGTAATGCTATATTACAAATAGGTAATATCATTCCATTTGTTTATTAGGAACTAGGTCGGAAGTTCGGCTAAGTAGGAAAATAAATATATGAAACTTACTACTTAATTGGCGCTTAACCGTCTAAACGGTTATGGCCGAAAATAAATGTAAGGCGCGATAACCTCCGAAGAGATCTAAGGCCGAGCTTCTCTTCCAATTTGCGTCGTGCTCCTCTTGATTTTCCCTACAAATTGGCCGGACGGGACCTACATGTTTTATGCCGACTCCGAACGGCATCTGCAAGACAGATGAGTTTTCACTGAGAACTTTTCATGGCAGAAATACACCAGGAGCGTTTGCCAAACACTGCCGAGGGGCGACCCCGCTTAGAAAAATTTTCTTCTAATTGAAAAATCTTATTTCTAAAATTTTTGATGTTGCTTTGACCGGGGTGTGAACCCAGGGCATACGGTGTGGTAGGCGGAGCACGCTACCATCACACCACGGTGGCCGCCGAAATATTGAAATATATGAAAAACATCTTAAATTTACAATTACCACAATAATGGTTTAATTTAACAGATATCTTAATTTTACATCATAATTAAAACATAATAGATACTGTGTTATTGAAAAAATATTTACAGTATCTTCCACTAAGATACGCCATATTTCTTCTGTTTGAAAACGTCCGGCAATTGTTCAATTAATGTTACAGGATTCACACCGACTGCGACTAATTCATCTGTACTAAGCCAACACAATGATATTAAATGCTGTAATTAAATTTTAAAAAATATATATATATTAATTTGAGCACGAAGTATATGATAACGTTTTAAGCAGCGCCTTACCTCATATGATTTCTTGAATTTCAAACGCAGCCCACATACTTTGCTATCACTCACAATATGCTTCAGCTTCTTTCCAGCTTTATTCGCTTCAACAACCTCTCCATTTTCACTCTTACTTACACTTACTTTTTCCAAAACATACAAATAGGCATCATTATGTAATATAATATTGTTAGAATTTCTACTATCCAGCAGTATATTTGTCACACAATGCGTCTCTGCATTATCCACAAAATATTCACGCTCCGAACAGGTGAAACACATCTCTTCCAAATCATATTCAATTATTTTACCATCAGAAAATGCTGCTACCAAGCGTGGCGTGTTCTTTGTTTCTATAGCCAGCGCTGTGGTGATCGCAGTGTAACGTGGCATATTTAAATGATGTTTAAAATGCTTCCCCTTAAATATGCTCCATACAGCTATGGTGCGATCAGTACCTGCCGCCACTATATATGTACCACATTCTGATACTATAAAATGGTTTATGATATCCTTAATGTGTTTGCTGGTTTCAATAGTTTCAACAAAATCCAAATCTGTGCTACCATCATTAACTATAGAAAATACATGTATTTGGCGTGTACTGGGTTGCACGAGGAATAAACGCGTTGAATCACTGCTAAATATAAGATGTGACGCAACTGTGAATTGCTTAGGTAAACCGTGTATGCGTGCAAGTTGTGTGTCGTGTTTATCCGGCACAGCTGGTACGAAACGAAAGAAACGTATTGTTTTTTGTGTGGAATAACACAACCACTGGCCGTCTGGAGAGATATTTGCACAGGTTATGGATTCCTCATGGTGGCTTTTAAATTCCAACAGTTTCTCGGGTGCATTACTCAAGGCGTAGACTTTACGTTCGGTTTCTTTGGTTTTTTGTTTCGATTTGTGTGGTTTTTGTGCATCCACATGCGGCTCCTCAGGTGCTTCTCCTACTAACGGTGGGCGGCCATCTGTAGAACCAAGTCGCCAAATTTCCAAATAGTTTGTGTAACGCAGCAATAGTAGACGGCTGCCTGGTGATGCAACCGCACAGGGTTTCTGCAAGAATTTAAACAATTAGGCGTTAACTAGAAATTTTTGGTTAAGTAGGAAGGAAAACAGAGGACTCAACGAAAATCCGGAGGTCAAACTTCGAGGTATGCGCATAATCACTAAACAGTACGGGCAAGTCTTATTAAGTAATTGTACTGCCTTCTGACTTCAGAAATGCTTTTGATTAATAAGAAGGTTCAACGTGCTCATATCAAATCGTTCCCGAGATAGTCGCGCTAGTACCTTAGTGCCTTAGTGCCAGTGCTTGTTACCAGAACATACCGGATCTATATCCGGCAAACGACCATCAATATCGACATCCCTCCCCAAAACCTTCGGGCGTGTCTTTATCCCTACAACCACAACAACATGTACCCTAAGCGCGAAATACAAAAAAGTGCAATAGGCGATCTGACATAAGATTTGAATTTGTCCAACCGGCTTAAATTTGCAAACTTAATTGAAATTTCTTGGCAAAATTGGCGCTTTTCTCACAAAAATTATAACCATGTACCATTCCTTTGGGACTGAACAGTTCGGTTTATGAACCAACAATTACGTCACCATTTCAAAAGCTTAACAACTCACCAGCCGCATCTTGATCTTTCGAGTGGTACTGAAGACGGCTGGAAAGAATATCTTCAATTAAGATGGATTTCTAAAAATAAATTGCATGGAAGGCGATGTGATTTACTAAGACGGACTTTTAAACATTCAATACAGCTGTCCATCTACTACCTCTGCATGGAGTAAGATCGAGATCCGATATTCGATGCGTCAGCTTCCAAATCATGGGCGTTTTTGTTGTTGTTGTAGCAGCGCTTTGACCCACCTAATAGATGCGACCGATCACAAATTGTCATCAATATCCTCTAACGGGAGTCCAAGGAAACTTGCTGTTTCAACAGGGGTGGACCATAATGAAAGGGGTGTTAGAGGCATTGGTTCCACATTACAATTGAAGAGTTGGTTGGTGTCATGTGGGGACATATTGCAAGCGGGGCATACATTTTGTATGTCGGGGTTGATTCTGGATAGGTAAGAGTTTAGCCTGTTACAGTATCCAGAACGAAGTTGAGCTAGAGTGACTCGCGTTTCCCTGGGAGTACGCGGTCCTCTTCCACAAGTTTTGGGTACCCTTCTTTGAGTACTGGATTCACCGGGCAATTCCTGGCATAATTCTTTCCACGCGTCCCAAGGCAGTCGGTTCTATGTACCGGAGCGACTCGGGATTTTTCCCGACCAAGGACTGTCATTTCAGTGTACCCTCATTTAAAATCATGGGCGTAGGGGGATTGGCTCAACTTCTGCCTGGACAATGTAATAAGTTAAACTCTTCCTTAAAGTGATGTATGACATGCATGCGGTGGGCTCCACAAGACACATACAACATTTTCTGGTGATATATTAATCCAACGCCTTTAATGGAATCTTTTTAAGGTCAAATCTTGTTAAATCTATTAGTTTCCTTGGTCTTCCAATAGTAGATTTTGATGGAACTGACTCAGGTTAGGACTGACTTGGGCTTGATGATAACCATGATACTATGGATAGAACATGCCCTGTATATCAGCAAAAATTATCCGCAAGGAAAAAAAAGATTGTTTATTAGCAGCCAAAGCATAAAAAGTACGAAAATCGAAGTAGTGGGGTGCATAGCTTAGAATGTATATATCTCAATATTTGTAGTATAACAGCAAACAAAACTGAACTGGAGAGGCTTGTCGAAATAAGAAAACCAAACATTGTACTATGCGCAGAAACATGCACAACTGATCTTATAATGGATACCGAATTAAATATTCCGACATACAAATGTATTCGTTGCGATTCCCATAGTAGACATACGGGTGGTGTTTTGATGTATGTTCATGAAAATTTAGAGTTTAGTATAGTCTGCAATATAGCCATTAACATGAATATATGGTGCATTATTATAAAAATAAAAAAATGTGCGTTAAAATGGCAAATTGGTGTACTTTATCACTCACCGAGTAGCAGTGACGCAGACTTTATTACGTTTTTAGATGAAATCTTGACTGAAAACCTCAAGGAATCAGACAATAATATCATAATTGGAGATTTTAACATTAATATGAATGTATCGTCAACATACTCGAAACACCTATTAAGTTTATTCGCACAAAGGGCAATGATTCAAAGAATTAATTTCAATACGGAGAACTCTTCTACCAAAATTTACTTGCTCTTTAGTAATAATGATCAAGTTAGGTCGGAAAATATAGTTGAATATAGAATTTCGGGTCATGAAACAATTAATTTCAAAGTGCCAACAACAAAGTTTTGCAAAATGAGAAGTTACTATACTTTTACCTCATGGGAATACTATAGTTCCGAAAACATTTTAAATAAGATAAGAACATGCGATTTTAGCTTTATGCGTAATGCGGGATTAGAAAATAAAACTACAGCACTGAACAATATTCTTACTGAAGTGAAAGCACAAGAAGTTCTTGACTCCCTATACAACTGGTTGTGCCTTAAAAAATTGAAGTTAAATATAGATAAAACTAAGTTCATGGTATTTTGCAAAAACCAGAACATCATACGTAATAACGATTTAAACAATATGCAAATTAAAAGACTACAAATACAACAAAACAAGGCAATGCGATTTATATTAAAATGTCCCCCAAGAACATCAAAAACTATAATGCTGAATCGGTTAAACTGGCTTAGTATAAAACAGTCAATAAGTTACTTCACCTTGAAATTTATACATCATGTAAGATTAGGAATGAACAGAGTTCGCAAAGAAGACTTTAGAATACACTGGGTACAAAATGTACAATGAACTACCTACTGAGATAAAAGATTGTGAAAATATTAATAAGTTTAAAGTAAAATTATTTTTATATTATAAAACAATATTTAATGAAACAAATGTTTACTTAACATCAAGTAGGTCTTAAAGACCGTAATAAAGAAATATAATAATAAACTAATCTGCATAAATATTTTACAATAACTTAATAACATATATACAAAAAATTTGCTTCCCCTCACCTTCAAAAAAGGACCATACTTAGCTATTGTCGAACTAAGTTTCGTCGCTGATGAGATGCCCAAATATCCATCCATGCCGCCGGAAAATATACGTTCTCCTGCAGATATCAAGCATTTAACATCATGATCATGTACGCTACGTTGCAGAAATTTAACCCAACAATAACATTCCGTTTCATCACGTTTAATTTTAGTTTTCGCATAAATTCTTATGATTGGCTCAATACCAGAGCACATCAACAAACTTTCTTCTTCATTCACAACTACCGTCAACACATCAGCTTTTAGCACTTGATGTGATTCTACTTGTGTTGCCATTTTTCCATCCCACACCGTAACTTGTCCACGTGAATCACCCGATATAATTGTAAAATCACTTAATACTTGTATTGACCATACAATTACCTCCTTTTTCTTTTCTGTATACCCAAGCGTTATTTTATGCAAGGCATGCCCACTTTTCGCATCCCATATGCGTATTGCACCCATTGAACCGGTCACCAAAAATTCACCTGTACGATCAAATTTGCAACATAGCACACGTCCTTCTTGCTTATCAAATAATTGTTTATATTGCATTTCGTCATTATCTACATCGAAAATATTGATGTAACCCTCCTCAGTGCCAATGGCTAATACAGTGCCAGTTGAGTTGACGTCAATGCACCAGACAGCATTACCGGTAGCGTATTGTTGACGTCGTGGCTTCAACAATTGTAAATCCCATTCTACTAGCTCTCCGGTTAAGCCTACGGAAAATAAACGCTCAGCAGCCCAAGCCATACCTTCTACTGATTGGCCAGGCGATTTGGGTATAACTCTTTCTAGGTAGGAAGCATGCTGCATATCCCATATTTCGATTGAGCCATCATCTCTGTAAAAATGTTGTTGATGGTATTGTTACCTTTTTCAGTTTAAACCATGTGGTTATGCTTACCGCGATAGCGCCAGTTTATGCCAGAGGTTGTTATAAGCCATACTTTGGATGGAACGCGGCGTGAGATTGTAAAAACGCACATTATGGGTTTTAGTGTGCGTCGTAGCTTGGACTTCTTTTTCAGCCATGTTGTTTTAACACAATTTTGTAGTGATTTAAGAAAGGTTTACCCGTAGAAATGATGTCCAAATGATAATAAACAAAATATCAACACGTGCGACATTTGGGAACAAATAGAATGAAACAGGCTGAAGAAAATGTCAAGGTATCTTCACCATACCGTGATTCCACCATGCACCATACCATGTTGCCCACGTCTACCACGTCAATCTTGAGAGCTGCTATTTCGAATGGTTGGCAAAGCAGCAATGCATAAAAACGTCAGTGTTGACATTTGCATTTGTGAAGTTTTCGTTTTGTATACCCCCCCCCATAAGAGACAAGAATATTTTGCAGATTGATATATCCAAAGTAGAATACTACTAATTCAATTAATCACCGGTATTTATTTTATCATCCACTCCGTGGACTTGAAAAATGAAATAGTTAAGTCGCTATTGTGCTAAACATAGTCTAATAATAACGAAGCAGGCACAATGGTGCTGCACAAGGAGAAAGTCAATGTTGGAGGCGCTGACTTTTGGAGGCAGCTATGGAGTAAGTTTATGAGTTTTATGCGTTCTATATCATTTATCTTTAACTTTGCGCATCTTCACATCTAGTACTGTTCACCATATTCTCTACTTTACTCGCCCATTACGCTAATGCTGAAGCATCACGGGTGCTAGAGTTGAGCGACCGCTTTTTAGATGTTTATACACAAGAACAATGGTTGGTAATGTTTTATGCACCTTGGTGTGGTTACTGCAAACGTACGGAACCAATATTTGCACAAGTGGCACAGGAATTGCATAGCCTAAGTATACGTGTGGGAAAAATTGATTGCACTCGATTTCCAAAAGTGGCCAAAGAAATGAAAATTCGTGCATATCCCACAATAATGTTTATTAAAGGAAATATGAAATATATTTATAATGGTGATCGTAATAAGGAGGAATTAGTTGATTATGCTCTGCGTATGAGTGGTCCACCAGTGCAGTTGGTGACTCGTCCCGAAAGTGTGGATATGTTGAAGGGTTCCCATACAATATTTTTTATGTTTATTGGCCCTCAAGAGGGTATATTGTGGGAATCGTTTTATGCAGCTGCTGAAAATTATCAAGAATTTGGATTTTTTTATGCAACTACACCTGATATAGCATCACAACATTTTGATTTTGAACATTTACCTGCTGCGGTGGTTTATAAAGAAGAACAACATCACTTATATCCATTTGCACACGAAATGGAGGGTAGCGAAATTAATGAAACTGTACATCATTGGGTGAACGTAGAACGTTTTACGACATTTCCAAAAATTACACGCTTCAATATAAATCAATTAATGCTAACTAAAAAATATCTTGTGGTAGCGGTGGTAGAGGAAGACAAGCTCAGCCAAGTTCCTACCCATGAGCTAGAATTTCGTGATATGGTTGAAAGCGTAATACGTAAACATCGCGATAGATATCATGACAAATTCCAATTTGGTTGGGTAAGAATACGACAGTGTTGAATGTATGGATATATTGATTTTAATTATTCATTTAATTAAAGATTGGAGAACCGGGCATAGCTCACTCGATTATTTTGGATACTCTACCTACGCCACATTTGATTGTGATAAACTCTACAACCCAGCATCACTATATACCCGATGATGAGCCACTTAAAATGACGCCACAAGCTCTACATATCTTCTTGGAATCAATTCATAATGAAAGCGCCACACCATTGGGTGGTGATACTTATTTTGTGCGTTTGAGGCGTGCCTTTTTCGAAGCAAAGAAAGGTTTGCGTGAGATGTGGTTGGGTAATCCGGTACTTACAGCTGTTATCTTTGGTTTGCCAATGGGTTTCCTAACACTCATTTTATATTCCATATTTTGTGGTGATTGTTTTGTGGCGTCTGATGAAGATGATGATCATGAAAAAACTGAATAAGTTCAAAGTGAGCGCGTCAAATACTTTATGCCACCAAACATTTTTTTTCGTGTTGCTTTAATAGTCTAGTCTAATTTTACGGGTTTATAGTGCCATGTAATATTAATATGTATTCCAATTCTTTTCAACTCGAAAAACCGAACAAAATATTTGTTAAAAGCATATTTATTGTAAACTACTTTAGTATTGAATGTTCAAGAAAAACAAAATTGTATTATCCGTTCTATGCAGTACATTCCTACAGTATACATGAATACAAGCGTTTTAATAAAAGCTCGGTATCGAAATATTGGTTTTATTGAACAATCTATTTTGGAAATGATTTCCAAAAGTTTACTTGGTTGGCATCGTATCCTGCCAGCAGTTGTAAAACTCCTTTGATAAGATCAAGTTGCGTTGAAGTTTGATTTGGCGTGATAGCGTAAAATCACTTCAGCAGTATTATAATAGCAGACACTTTTGAGACTACATATATTGCTTGCTTAGGCCCGATTTTCGCAGAATGGTTAGTGCAATTATACAAATAGTGTATTTAATTTATTTTTTATTTTATATTGTTAAACATCAGCTTTATAAATTGTAGTTTAGTTTTCTTTTGGGCAATTAACTCAAAATACAGAAATTATATTGCTAAATATAGTTAAAGAGACTTTAATACAAGTTCCTTAGATATTTTAATTCAAAAAAAAGCATGTAAATTGTGAAGTTAATTGTAATCATATCCAGTTACATTAGGGGCATATTCATCATCTCCGGTTAAGGTTAACTGGCAATTTGACTTATGACTTAACAATTCAAATAAAGAGTTAGCGTTAACGGAAGATGTTGAAAAATATCCTCAGACGCTTAAGCCAAAATTGCAGTTGAGCTTCGATATGTACTAGGCGAAAACAAAAACTTGAATGGGTGACTCCATTACGAAATCCCCAATCGATTTAATTCAATACGTTTTAGCTACATAAAATAGCTTTTAAAGCATATAGGTATTTCCTACGTATGTTTTTGTTGTAGCGTCTGCAATCAGCAACCATAATCATCGTCATCATCTGAATCAATGGCGGCACGTCTTCTATCATATTTAACTGTTGATTTACTTTGGGGCATTTGCGCATTTACGCTTTCAAGTATACTAACGAATTGTGCATCATCTAGCTTACCACGAACTTGTCCCATTTGTGCCATACGAATTACCATATTTTCGAACATTTGGGCCTTTTCTGGTTTACTAATTTTTAAAGTATTCACTACAAATAAGATGGAATGAATGATTTATATAACAAAACTATGCATTTAGTACTTACGTCGAGCGCGTGCTTGTTGATCCAACACTTGGGATAGTATAGTGTGTTTCATTTCTTCCTGCTGGCGCATTTGTTCTTTTTGTGCTTCCTGTTTTTCAGCATTATTGCCGCTGCTGCCACCCTAAATACCAATACATAAGAATATTAGAACTTTAAAATAAGTTTTACTTTTTCAATGACGAATATATGTGTGGAAAGATCTTTAAGGATCTAAATTTGAAATAATTTTCAGCTTTTTGCTTGCAGAGCCGGCACCTGCTCCATTTACTGCATCGCATAACTGAAAATCAAAACTTACGTATTGTTGCTGTAGCTGTGCTAAGCGTTCAGCGCGCAATGCATCCAAATCGTTGTCAGCCATTATTTGTTTTTAAAATTTATTTGTTTGTTCGCTAAAATATAAAAATTGCGGAAATAACTAGCGAACCAGTAAAATTGAGAAGTTATGACAAATTCTCTTAATGGACGTCACTTTTGACATTAGCCTGATTGCCAAATAAAAAATTTAATTTTTTGTTTTGGCTGGCAGTGCTAACAATTGTGGTGAATTGCCAGACTAATGTGGTGAATGGTGAAATGGATATGGTAAAATATTTTTACTTAAAGGACAATTAATGGTGACGTATAACCATAAAACCATAACAAGATCAAACAGCTGATCGGACCTACCTTATGGAAATCAATTTAATCGATTAATGGTGCCATACCATAACGCCAACGCCATAACCATACCAAAGCAATTTTGAACTCGTGAATGCACAATCTTCCGTGTGTGATTTGTGGTTTATCACGGAGGATTATAATTTTATGATTTTGAGTACCTCAATAACGTGCTGATGTTGGCAGGATATTTACTCGGCCAATAGGAGACAGGATGGTATGTAGATATGTACGATTTCGAAATCGAAATGTCTTCAGCTTGTCTGTTTCCTGTCCTTCCTGCCTTTCAACTGTCCCCTCGTCCAATAACTCTCCTAACCTAAGCCATTCTGCTGGCCTGTTTGACAGTAAACTTGCATCTCGCCAATCATTAGCATGGTTTTCGAAACTAAATAGCATGACCACCGCGCTAAACGCCATTAACACAAAGATAAGTTGCGGATTATCTGTCTGGTCGGCTGCGAATTATCTGCCTGGTCGGGAGGCTTGTGCAATTCAGAATATCTACAACCATAATAATTTACAATGGGTGCCACAGGTGGTATCCTAAAAGCTACCTTCACCACCAGAAGGAGTCACTATTGTTTCATACGCCGATGACTGTACAATAACAACTATCTCCCTGATCTCTCGCACTTCGCCATCGGCGACCTTATTTACAAATACACAAAACAAATGTCGATCATATTGGACATATACGACGATGGTATTACGCTACCGACTGTCTATATCCAAAATACTGAGTGTGATGTTCGATCAGTGATCAACCTTTTGGTGAGTGTGCATCCGCAATTGCATCTAAATCCAGAGCCGTAATAAATTCTCAAATCTCCTGCCGTCAGCACTTGGGGTAAGATAGATATACGGTCATTACCACTTACAAACCATTAGCCGGCCGCTTGCATGGTAAACCGATATTGTCGCTTCTCAGAACAGCTTGGGGCTATCTTCTCGTGTCCCGAGAGGACCAATTTATAGCTTCACCACCCAATTGTTAACCTCATCTACCCCTGTGGTATCCTGTTTCTTTTAGCAGCCGAGGTTCTAGCACATGAGAGTTCCTCATGAAGTAGAAGGTGGTGGTGGGATGGGATAGAAAGTTCAATATGGTCCATTTAATAGTTCTCGATATGATCGGGCTTGTACCTTATGTGTCTTGCTAGCAGAACAAATCGAATCTAATCGAATCTGACAAAGAAAATCAACAACGATGACACTCCCAAAACCTTTAGGGAGCCTTTTTTATCGCTATACAACAACAGTGCAACAACATTACGGAGAGAAGTGAAATTCTAAACAGACAGTTTCTGTTGAATACTCAGAAACTTCGGCAGCCCAACAGACATCTCATGTAAGATGTTCCCGCCTCCCAGGGCCTTAAGAGGTAATCTATGCAAGTATAATGAGGAAATACCTCACCTGAGAGCTCAGCCGTATGTAGAGGAAAAGCACAAAGATGTCCTCAGTGATATCCACAAAATGGCGTCGGACTATACGCCAGGAGCTTCCCGGTGAACCCTGTTCTTAAAGTCAAATACCTTGAATATTTTTACTTTGAATTTAAAGGTATATATCGGGGCTAAATAGCTTGTTGAACGGGCGAGGAATGCTGGACCCTCTATTATTTTTCGGGTGTTTTGTTATGGACAAAGATAGTTATTTTAAAGTTAGCTGTACCGTGGCGGCCACCGTGGTGTGATGGTAGCGTGCTCCGCCTACCACACCGTATGCCCTGGGTTCACACCGCAAAGCAACATCACAATTTTAGAAATAAGGTTTTTCAATTAGAAGAAAATTTTTCTAAGCGGGGTCGCCCCTCGGCAGTGTTTAGCAAGCGCTCCGGGTGTATTTCTGCCATGAAAAGCTCTCAGTGAAAACTCATCTGCCTTGCAGATGCCGTTCGGAGTCGGCATAAAACATGTAGGTCCCGTCGTCCGATTTGTAGGGAAAATCAATAGGAGCACGACGCAAATTGGAAGAAAAGCTCGGCCTTAGATCTCTTCGGAGGTTATCGCGCCTTACATTTATTTTTTTTTGTACTATTTCACCTGTCAAAATTCAAGTGTCTGCCTGCCAGCCCTTTTAATGTACTCCGCCAAAATCGAATAAGTTTTCTGGAGTAACAACCTTTGTGTAGTAACGATATCAGATCGAACGAAAAACACATATTTTTATTATAGTCAGCGCGTTCATATTTTTCAGGATTTTCTTTAGAAAAAACGTGAGGTAAGCCTTGGACTTAAATCAAAATAAATTATACAAATATATGTATTTAATAAAGTTACCCTAAAAATAAATCAGTGCTGCAATGGAATGGCATGTGTGTGTATGTGAAAATGTTTATAAATAATGAATATTTATGTTTCGTAAGCAAAAAGACTAAACAATAAATTATGTAGGCATGCGTAAGAAATAAGCAATATATATATGTATAAATACTTAAGTATTTAACTTTGTAAAAATGGAAATTGTATCTTTGGAAATGTTTGAGTTCGCACTTTGTAAATACAAAACTTATTCAAGAGAAACTCTCCACGGAAATATGCTGCCATTGACCCTGCAGAAATAAAAGAAGAGATAGAGATAAGGAGAGAAAATTAAATTCATATGTGCTTAAAAGATAATATCAGCTGATTTCACTGTGCAGCAATTTCAAGGGTCGTAATGATTTTTGAATATAAGACAGGCCTATAGTAAAATTTACACTTAGCTTTTTTCTTAAAAAGTGTACAGCAATAATTATGTGAATATCCGAAGAAAAAACCAAACCAATATTCTTCAAGTTTTGTATACACTCAAGCTGGGCGGAATATCACCCTATCTCGGCTGCCGTTTCGAAAACACCATATCTCAGAAAACGTTTGTATAACGCCCTATTTCAGATTTTGTTTCAAGAACGCCCTATCCGAGCTCAATTTCAGTATACATTTTCATATTAGCTGGGGTCTCTATGAAGAAAAATTATGAGATAGGGCATTCTTCAACCGAATTCTGAAATAGGCTGTTTTTGAAACAAATTCTGAAAAAGGGCGTTATTCAAACGTTTTATGAGATAGGATTTTCGAAACGCGTGATATTCCACTCAGCAGTTAATATAACAGTGCATAAGAAAAATGTTGCATATTTCTAGGCGCTTAATATATATCCCTATTCATCTGTTTAGCTTTTGCCCTGAATTGAACACATTCCGGCCGCAAATTACTGTTGCTACATACCGGTATGCCAAGATTCCAACCAGCGCCTGCAGGATTATCTTTGGTTATGCCGCAACGTTTACATATGATGCCATTTAGCGCTATAGCCCAAACCTCTGTGCCAACTGAGATCGATTTGAAACCAGCATGAGTGTCAGTATGTGGCGGAATATTTGGCATATTCGGTAAGAATTGCCAATGCGAACCTTCGGGAAAAGTCTTTGTGATCTCTTTTCGTACGGCCAAGCGATTTTGATTATCGAGTGCCCAAATACCAGCGCGCCCCACTGAAACAGTACGGAAGGTGATACCAGGAGGTGCTTCCAACATTTGCCAAGCTTCACCTATTTTTTTAAATTTAATATATTACATTACGACTTTCTTTTGTATTATATCCTATAAAATAATATATACCTAAAGGATTATGTCTCATGATGCCATAACGAAAGTAGACCATACCATTCCTACCAACAGTCCACACTTGCCCTGCTGGTCCAACACTAATTGCAATCAAAGGCTGCTCACTTGATATATGCTCCCAACTATCACCACGTGGATTTATCTGCGTTACACCATGTCGTATGAGGACATCGCCGTTAGAAGCCACCGCCCAAGCGCACACCGGCATATCCTCCCAATCGCTTACACTATTAGTACTATCTGCATCACTTTCGAACACTTGTAATGCTGCATCTAATATTTTTGAGTGACTCAACTCTTGCCAGGGGCCACTACTTGTTAAACGGCACTTCTTCAGCCAACGACGCCTACGCACACAATCTGTAATTTTCTTTTGTGCATGGTATGTTGCCGGAAAATCAATAGCATATTGCCAGCCTTCTTTATCAGCACCACCAGGTATATTAAAATCAACCATCCAATCTGATATCCATTCACAATGTGTTGATAAAAGTTTAGTATGTTCTTTGCTTCGCTTCTGTCGGCCACTTGCATCACTCCACATATGTCTATCGGTCGGAAGGCTCTTTGTGGTAAAACCACTTATGGGATTCCAACGTTGATTCTCATACACATAGTAGGTGTGTACATCAATCATTGGATTAATTTTGCCGCAGTTCCCTTCGAGGCCCTTAAGAAATTGGCCACCCCAACCGCCATTATATACCCAGGCTGTATTGTCACAAGAAATACCCCAAACTACACCGGCATGACATGAAAATATACGCTTTATATGTCCACCTATTTGACGCCAAAACATATCTTGCATAGAAATGATTAATGTGGGGCAGCGATATACTATATTAAAGAGTTTAACACGTCCGCTCACATAGAGACAGGTAACGGCAGCAGGATCTGTGCGATATTTGTAATCAGTAAAATGTGTGTCATTCACAAATATTTGGTAGTGATGTTCCAGCGCCCTGTGTATAGTAGTGTGATACCATTAGGTGGTATGAAGAAAGTTTATAGAAAAAAATTTAGTTACGTTATGCGTAGCGTAAATGTGGCTCCAGGTGCAAACACCATTTTATCATTGCGTATTTCGTCTAACCACTCTGAGTCGGTCATACTGTTCAAAACTATGGTGCGCTCATTGAATCTGGAGTGATATTTTGTAACTAAAAATGTGTTCTAAACAAATAAGTATGGCTTAATTACCTTGGGTTTAAGTGCATTGCAATCACTCGAAATTTTTCGATTTTCGGACGTGTCTTTATGTTTGGGTGACACTGTAAATCAAAGCGTATTTGATCGGCATCATCGTAGACGCAACCTGATATCTCCAATTCTGTGCCACAAGGCATTCTGCAAATGTAAATATAAAATTATAAAAACAATATTGTATATATGTATATATTTGTTCCAAGAAAATAAAGTTAATAACTTTAATACGCAAAGGTGTAGGGATGCCATTTAATAGCAATTTAATTTATACGGATGATACATGGAGTAATGTGATCTGTCACAGACATGATATGATGCGATGTCATTGAATGACGTATGATGTTTTGAAGTTTTGTGTCCAGAGGTGATGTGACCTCGTAAGATGGGATGTTAAGTGAAGCAATATCAAGAGACGCAATCTGAAGTGAAGTCATATTTCCGGCAAAATATTTCCAAGGTCCCGTGATGTAATGTGCGATATGGCTGACACGGCGCGATGTGATGTCTGTCCTTAAATATCGGTTGATGGGATTTCATATATGTGATTTGAAGGGGTGTAACCCAAAGTGATAAGACCTATTATGATGTGATGTAATGAGGACCAATGTTTTATGAGGTTATTCAAGGCGAGCTAGTTATGCTATTTATCGCAATGTGTTGCAGCACGACTCATGTGCTGACTTGTTGTTTTTTTTTGTTCTTTCATTAAAAAATCATACTTTACTCACCCATTATATAGCGTATTGTAGTATGGCGTTTTCCATTGTGTTCACATCGAATTTCTCTACATAGCAATTATGTTCCTTATCCAGTTGATTTGCTTTCATGTTGAGTGGATCAAAAACGAAAACTTCGCCCAGCTCGCTGGTAACCCAAATGGAATTATTTGCTGGTTTACCCATTACTTCATTAATCTGACAGCATACCGAACTAAGATGTGAGAGCCAATCTTCCATTTCAGCATCGCTTGAAAATTGCAGCTTAATTGGTGAGCAATATGAAGGCAAACGTGGTACATGCAATGCAATACGTGGTGCACTCGGTTCACTACTACATTGTACGCAAGTAATATGCGACAATGAGAATTGAATTTTCGTAGTAACACCATCAGGATTGAGTACAGTAAAAGTACCAGAGTCTGAATCTGATGTAGTTGTACATGCATCGATGCTGCCAGAGCCACCCGCGACATGGAATGCGCCACTCACCCATTCCAGCTCGATTAGACAATCTTCAAATTCACCACCCGGGCGTTGGTAACGCGCTTCTGCCGACTTAATCCAAGATGAAAGCTCAACTGCTTTTTCATATTTTTCTGGATGCTGCAATTTTTTCAAGATTCGCGTTGCTTTTGTAATTTTGCTATAATATCCTTACGCCATGTTGCATCTACATCGATTTTGCCAGTGGCTGCCTGCTCATTAAACCAATTGGGTGCATTGGCGGGATCAACGCTTACAGCGCCCGCCGCAATACAACTCCACATTACTTCACATTCTGTCCAAAATTGTGAGCCCGCATGATCTTCATCTTCACCCAGAAAAGCATCTGAACCATGATGATTTGAATCGATTCGAATACCGCAGAATCACTTTCAGGATGTGCTTCAGTGCCGACTATAGAGCCTACACTGCGAACCGGCGACCATGCACGTGGATTTTTTAGCTGCGTTTCAAAGTGTTTACCAGTGATTTCAGTTACTACTTCGGCAGCAGGTGCACTACATGCATGCATCGTATATTCACGTACGGCTGCAGCACGTTTCTTGTGACGTTCGTTCAAATTAAGACTACCGATATTTGGTGATGAATCGGTAGCGTATTTCCAAATGTCACCCTTGAGACGCGCTTGCGCCGATGATATTGAGGAGACGCCATGTGTGCTGCTATGCGTAGAAGCCGGGCTAGCAGGTATATTTTCAATCGGTGCACATGTTTCTACAACACCTTTATCCTTATCTTTGCTATACAAATTTGAGAAGCTTTGATGCTTCGAGCCAGGCGTAGAACCGCTGCCACTGCGTCTTGATACAATGGACATGGAGCTTGAAGTGCGACTTATTTGCATAGAACATTGTATTTGACGCCATTTTTTGCCTGTCGGGTCGCTGGCGGAGACGCCCGAACGAAAATAGAGTGCACGATCTGTTGAGCCCACCGCAAATACTTGATCATTGGGCGCTACCGATATTGCCGATATATTCACAATCATTTCAACCCAACCACTACCAATGGCAGCATCTTCGCTTATACCAGTTGCTTCACCTTTCACACCACGTCGAAACCATACATGACTATCATTGGTTACACACCAAACGGAATCGGTGCCCACTGAGACTTGTGTTATTTTAAGTATATTCCCTGTATCGTTGCTACTCACTGGTGGTTTAACATCTAACCATGTTTCACCGGAAAGATTTTCGCGTGTTACGCCAGTACGTACTATAGCGCGTCCGTTATAGAGTACAGCCCAGACAAGACCCTGTGGGTCCCACACTTATTTGTGCTAGCTCACAGCCGGGTGGAGTATTGATTGTTGTCCAACGTAGACCCTCTGGAGCATTAGCGCTAACGCCGGTGCGATACATTGCCTATAGGGGAAAAAATTAGAGAAAACATGAGGATGACAGTTGGAAGCATATAACATCAGATATATCCACCCGTCCATGTGCCGTAATAGCCCAAACGATCATAGTACCCGTTGGGGCATTAGGTACATTCGTGCCTCCCACAGTCACATCAATGAAAGGTTCTTGTGTAGGATCTTTGTGCAGTGGTGCTACAGCACACCAGCTATTTAAAGCGCTATAGCGACGAAAACGAATCTTTAAGTAGAGTAACATCTTTGTTATATAAATTTTAATTCCCAAAACATATGACAATCACTCACCCATTTTCTCCGTCGCACATACGAATTCCATGACTTCTTCGCCGAATAGGTTGCAGGAAAATCTAAGGCATACATCCAACCATCTTCGCCTAATTGCTGTCCATCCATATCCAAATCCAAATGCCAATCACCATCCCATTGCCAAGCCATCGAAGGTAAACGTATCTTGTCAATATTACGTTCCACATTACCATCTGCTGAGGAGAACTTACAGCGATCGGTAGGTAATAGCTTCTTTGAAAATCCTTCAATCGGTATCCAGCGTTCATTCTCGTACGACTCCTCTTTGACACGTATGGGTACATCTAAGCCGAATACGTAAACATAAACTTGACGATCACCACCAATGGCCCATACAAAATGTGGCACAGCAGCAATTTTTTTGAATTCCAAACCCAAGTATGGAAATTCACGCCAAGTAGCCGAATTGGTAGACAACGTGTAGACACGTCCCTCACTATTGTGGCGAAAAGCAATGAGCTAGGCATGGTGCGAGTAGTGGTTGTTGTTGGCGCTGAAATGTAATCATGGTTCATTTAAATCCAATCATTTTATTAGTCAACTACGTTCACGCACAATCCGATTTCTGTACAAAATCGATGCGATCTTGATATAGACAAAGAGGCAAATCTTGTGTTTATATTTAAGCAAAGAAATTTTTTGAAAAAATTTGCTTTTAAAGAGTTTTACAAAATGATTCTGAAGATATTATTTTTGTTAATTTATTTATACCTTAATTTATTTTTTTTTGCAGAGGCTAATCTCCCACGCGCTTCAGAGTCACTCAATTTATGTTTCCATTTTATATCTCTAGCTATTCATGCTGGTAAGCGTTGCATCGACTTTTTATGGTCAATTTATCCTCCATTTTTAGTTTATTTTTGTTCCAAAAATGTCCAAATTCCCGCGATTCACCCACTTTTGGTGTGCTGCTCCTGCTAAAAGTTTTGCTAAAAAACTTTATCAGTTTTTGGGACTTTTCCAAATCAGCTGGGCATTTCATTACGAACATGGCGGAACGATACAAGGTGGCAGCATGGTGACATACCCACATACATAAATAAGAATTCCATGTACTTTGTTTTGTAAATTCGATGGACAAATGTCAAAGTCGTACTGCGCCGGAAGTTGATGTATCAAATCAAATAAAAAAGATTATAATCAGCTGTTCGATGCGGCCACCTTGTATCGTTCCGCCAATGCAAGATGAAGCGATGCAAAGTTGAGTGATGTGATGTACGAGTACTTTGGACCAAATAATTCGGTTATGCAGATCGATACCAATGCAAAATTTTGGAAATTGGAAATTTTTTTGTTATTTTTATAATTGGCAAAAGTCTAGAACAGCGGTAATCTGGTAATACGTGTACAAAAATAACTTGGAAATACTATCAAATCGAAAAATTTTGCGTCTATAAAAAGATAAGTATTCACGAAATACCGTAGAATAGCCTGGAACTCTTCGAAAAAGTGGGTGGGATTAATTGTATTTTTACACAGAGTACTTTTCAGCCTAGATTCACTCCTGCCAGAGTAAACATTTTTCTCTTTCAATTTTTTTGTACGCGGATAAGCAGTCGGCCGTTGCTCTAAACTTTCACCGTTTAATTTTGTTGTACACACACACACATACTTATGCAGGAAGGGGGTTTGTGCAGTGGCGTAATACCATCTGGAGCCGGTGGAAAATTATTTTGATGGGGATCCTATCAATAAAAATCGTTACGCTGTACTCAGTTAAATTTAATAAATTTCGAGATTTTCAGCGTATTCAATTACCCCGTTGTATATGTCCCACTAATCGCCATGGCCTCCTCTCTCAAGCGGGAGTCATTGGTGCCGTATGTAGTATGGCTGTAGTCGTATCCCTAACGTAATCAGCTGTTTATCGTTACGACGGTAACCAAAAACCAATTGGTTGGCTACGATACGGTTACGACCTTAGCGGCACCAATAATCGATTGCATTGATTCCCATAAGGTTGGTCGAATCAGCTGTTATAAGGTTACCGATACGGTTACCGATAAAGCAGCAATCTCTGCAGCTTCAGGCAAGAGAGAATGCTCTGTAGTCCATGCTAGCCCAATACGGAGTCCTGAGTGCATTAACAATGAAATAAAAACAATTAAATTTCAACAAGATATTTATTTGGAAATTTCTGTTCCGAAAACTGTCTATAACATCATCAACGTTTAAAGATCGGGGTATAGAATTTCAATAGACAGAATAGCCAAAGTTACATAAACCTCTCCTGTCTCATAGAGTTTCTTACGATAGGCCTTTATCAATTTTAATTTTGAAATGATAGTTCATCACTAGCTGTAGTCACAGGAATTGTAAGAAATAACAAGAATTGTTAAAAATAGTAATGCAGTCCATACTTCAGGAAAGCTGCAATACTTAAAATTATTTTTTATTATAAATAAATCAGCAAGGTCTCCAATACACGACGATTTTTTCTATTTATTTTCTTACTCTGAATTGTTTTTATATATCTCAAACAAACTCTTTTTTAATAGATCAGCGTCATTTAAAAACTTTAAAGTGGAAGGCTACAAAACAATGGAATTTGAAACAACTTCATTCATTGGAATGAAACACGATTTCAGTTGGTTTATAATGATGTACAATACTCGATAAAATATGTTTCACTTTCTGGATCTATTGAGTCGGCATGGACATAGTAACTATTCAATAATAGCTTCGCTCGATATATCTCCGAGGAGATTGAGGCCGAGCTAGTCTTCCGATTTGTGGGTGCTGATTTTCCATTTTTCAACAAATTGGCGGATATATGTTCTATGGCGACTCCGAACGACATCTGCTAAGGCAGCTGAATTTGCGAAGAAGTTCATTATGGTAGAATTACACTCGAAGGGTTTATCAAACCACCCCAGAAGGAACAGTTTTTTAAATGTTTTGATGTTAGTTGCCCAAGGGTTTCAGTAGAGAGCCATTGGTTAAGTAGGTGAGCATATTGCCACTACATCATGGCGGCATAAACATTTCGATGTGGAATAACCTTGGTGATGAGGGATGGAACTATCTGGTCGATTATGAGAACAAAGTGAACCTACTCTCACATACCGTAGGCTCCGCCAAATTGTTAGAATATCACACCAGCAGCTTCTGGTACTAGGTGGACTGTAATAAGTAAACAATTCCCCCTATTGCGAGTGTCGATTGGAGTAGAATCGACTATTTGTCGATTCCATCTTTTTCATTTAATTTTGTTATTATGCAAGTTGATCGCCAAATCTTTGAACTATTAAAACAGTTATATTGTACGAAACAGATTTTGATATTTTTTAATACTTCGATTCATATAAGATACTTTTTATCCATTATAAAGATAATCGATTAACGCTCAACGATCGACTGTCGAATGCGATCGACACTCGCAATAGGGGGGAATATTTCTGATGGCATCGGTACAACTAAACTCCTAACGAAATTTCAGGCTTCATGTTATAAGCCTTCAGTAAAAGAGAAAGTTTTACATTAGGTGCAACTTTTTTGGTGGGTATATATGTTTTTCCAGAGAAATTTTTACACTCAAAATTCAACGAATATGTTGATGTGGTGTGAGGGCTGTATAATTAGCTTCCACATGCAATGTTTTGCGGCTTGTTTTTCCATCACAATACCAGAGGTTTTCTCAATTTTCATGTTCCCCCACTGACCTTCATGCTTGGTGATTAAAAAGGTGGTTACATTCAAGTTGGTGAACCACAACCTAATTAAGATTTTTCTTGTAATTCACTTCAATTTCATGAGCGTTTCGCACTTTCTAAAGTTGGCGATAAAATTATGTGTGTATTAATATAACAAGCTTCCTACGTGTTTCCAGCTCTCAGCTAGGTTAATGCTAGCAAGTTATAAGTATATGAGTTATATGAGTTAACTGACACTGTCGAAATATCCATCATCGAATCCAGACAATTGAGATGGCTGATGAGTTTGAACGTAGTGGGCTCAGCCAAAGGAAATGAGATAGAACGCCAAGTGAAAAATTGGAAATTTTAGTGAACAAAACACAGAAAAAGTGGAAGAGTACCGCGAGTTGTACAATGTCAAGAGTCACATCGCCAAACTACAATGATTGAAGGACAAGGAGACTTTTGAGTAGATCTAAGGCCGACACCCTTAACGGTCTGCACCGGTCATTGGATTTAAGGTACGCCAGCGGAGAGGATGGACATCCTGCATAAAAGCCACTGCAGAAGCTGGAAAGACGTAACTACCAAAGAGACAGCTAAGTATTTTCTGTGTAAATGACCGGCTCTAGCTAGAATACGCGTAATATCCGTCGGAAGCCCCTGTTTGGGTAGGCTAAGTATCTTAAATTTATTAACAACTCTGGCTGGGATATATGCTACAATATCCGATTTATGGCATTAAAATAGAAACCTAGAATTGTTGGGCTATTCTAAGCCGAAGAGTGCAAACAAGCACTAGAGAGAGCGCAGCCGTCGATGTGCTAATCAGTGACATCCCAATCAGATTTGGCAGGATAAATAGGACTTAAGAGTTACTGTTAATGAACCGGGCAGGAGAGGCGTAAAACCAAGCTCGGGCTGCATTGTGTCAAACATTATGTGCAAACTAACCATAAAGTTATGTCTGAAATACATAAACACTGTCTGTGTTTCTTTGCTTTGACACTTTACTGAGTCATAAAATAGCAATGGGATGCAATACAAAACTGTACAGCTTCAGAGCTTCTGCAACCCAATTGTCAATCTCACCTATGCCAAGGGAATCCTGTTACAAATATGAATGTATCATACACATATTTAGCAGGAGAGACTCTGGTGTCTCCAAGTTCCTCATGGAACCAAGGGATAGCGGACGGGATGGCCTAGAAGGTTTAGTGTGGTCATATAATTCGTTCCCGAGATGGTCGAGCTAGTACATTAATGGTGCTGGTTACCGGAACGTACCGGATCTATATCCGACAAAGGGCCATCAACATCGTTAGCACTCGCCAAAACCTTGGGGGAGTGTCATTATCATTAATACAACAACAACATATAACATCGATGGACCGTTTTGAAGCGTTCTTCTTACTAAGGACAGATAAGGCTGATAGTGCGGGTTCTTTTCGTATCCTACGAAGTAGGATGGCTGTGTCCCACGAAACTTCTAGGACCTGCCAAACGGACGGTGTATTTTATGTAATAGGTTCTGTTTATGGATGGGGTTTTCAGTCTGGTTATCGAACAAACTTCTGGATACAACATGGAAACATTCGGTCTATAAGATTTTCTTACGGACCTAACTTAACCTATTAGAGCAACCGTTTGTGATGTATTTTCCTAATCAACTCACTAGTCCAATATTTTATTTCTACTTTCACTTAAGTATTGGTACTTAAATTTGTTGTTGTTAGTAAAAAAAAACCAAGCTGAGTGAAGTAAGTTGCTATTACGACCACAACATGTTCTTTGTATTTCCGACTACAGCAAACAATTTTATTTTATTATGGCCAACAAAATGACGCACATTCAACAAGAGGTTCTTAGGTAAAACATTATTTCCGGCATAGCCAACAACGCAGCTTATTGAAATGACTAAATTGGTTGCAAGGAGAGCATTTAATGAAGCAAAAGTGAGACCATAATTTGCAGCGGTTATTACTTTGCCAGAAAGATTGAGTTTGGTGGGTGTTATTTGTATTGTGAGAAGAGTGTTTTCTCACTTGTTATAGATCATGGGTATGAAATTTCGAAATACAATGTCTGCCCTTCATCAATTTCATCAACAGGAAAGAAATACAACTTACAATCTTAAATGCAATTATGTGTTTCTTGGATAGGAAAGGCACCAGCTTCCTTCTCAAACTGAACAAATATGCGGTGAGGGACTTACGGGTGTCATCACAGGCCATTGTGCTATCGCACCAATGCTCCGACGGTACCGAATACAAACAAGCTCCCTCTGCAGAAGCTGTCAGGATGAGGAGGAGGAGGAGTCGATCTACCACTTTCTCTGCCGATGACCAACGCTTCAAAGAAGAAGGCTCAGATTTCTGGGCTCACGGTTCTTCGGCAGCCTGGCAGAGATTAGGAAGGTGGACGTCTCGCCTCTTCTTGGTTTCATCAGGGAAAGCAAGTGTTTTGTTGAGGACCACTAGGAGGTAATGGGATTAAACGAATGTGCCGCCACGCTGCACTTACTGAGGGCACTAACAATGGACAAAAATGTCTCCGAGTGGAAGTGTGGGCAATACCCATGCACGACCGCTTAACCTAGCCTAACCAAAGAGGCATATGCACGCTCAAAAGTGTTTAAAATGCTCACTTTCACACTAGAGTGTGTCGTTTTAGGTTTTTATTTGCATTTCTTTTAGCATAGATATTTTATGTATAAAATACCCACTTGCCGAACGGAAAGTAATCTTATTAACTTATAGTTAATCCAACGTGAGGGGTGAAAACTCAACATTTATTACAAATTTTTAAATTTTTATCTCCGGAAGATTGACCAGACACCATTCAAAATCACAGGACCAGTTGGAATTGGGCTATAACTTTTTATGCACTGCGAGCCAGACTTGGGTAGTTTCTGAACTAATTCATTGAAATTGATCATTGAAGTTGAACTTCTAAGGAACTATTTGCATCATAATTTTAAAATTAAACAATTTTTATATTTTGATTTTTTGTTTTCTACTAAATATCACTTCCTTTGTATGCCGTGGGTTTCAACATTATCTCTTCCAATTTGCATCGTGTTTCTATTAATTTTTCCTACAAATTGGAGGGACGGGACCTACATATTTTATACCGAATCAGAACGGCACCTGCAAGGCAGATGAGTTTTCACTGAGAAGCTTTTCATGGCAGAAATATACTCGGAGTGATTGCCAAATCCCTGCCGACGCGACTCTGCTTAGAAACCCTTTTTTCTAATTAAAAAAAATAGTTTCTAAATTTTCGAAAAAAGAACGAGTGATCATGGATTTACACAAATTTACACTAAAGGAACTGCTGGATGCCAAATTTAGGGAATAATTTCGCAAGGGGGCTGTATGAGGTAACGAAATCAGTGGACAGGGGCACGCCGCAGAGCGAGGAATTACCACTTCTGCTTTGGAAGCTGGTTGTCAACCAACTGCTCAGGCGATGTGACGAGGGCTATCTATCTTACAGATGACTTCGTAGTTATATTAACTGGACGATCGATGCTTTCCACCACTTAGCTCTTTGATAGATCGGGCGCTACCGGATATAAATATGTAGGCATCAATTGTCGGGTTGACCGCCAATGCAGAGAAGATGGATATTGTCTTGCTTACTGAGATGTATAAGGTCCGGAATATGATTATGACCCTTCAGGAGATCCTTTCGGCTCATTCCATTTCAAGACACCCGGTCCGCGCAGGACATGATTTTTGATTTCGATGAAATTTTAATATTTCGTTCTTTGGTCAAAATAATGAAACACGTGTTTTTTTTTGTCTCAAAAATTGTTTTTTCGGATTTATCGGCAATTGAATGCCATAAAATGCAATCGGTATTTTATTCACCTATTTTTTCAACTGTCAATAACTTTGTCAAAAACTAACCGATTCTCAGGATTTTTTCTTTGAAATGTTCGTCATTAAATTTATAAACAATTGCATATAGTTAAAAAAAATTTTTTTTTAGTATTTAGAAAAAATTTATGACTTTTTTTTTCAAAAATTAATATTTCAAAAAAACGGTTATTGTTTTTTGTTTAAACTCTTTCTATATCGAGTGAGTAGTTTATATTTCAACTTGGGTAAATATCCATTAGCCAGAGCTCGTTGTTTTCGAAATATGAATTTTTGAATATTAAACTTTTTTTCATGAGAATCGGTTAATTTTTGACAAAGTTATTGACAGTTGAAAAAATAGGTGAATAAAATACCGATTGCATTTTATGGAATTCAATTGCCGATAAATCCGAAAAAAACATTTTTTTGAGGCACAAGTCTTTCATTATTTTGGCCAAAGAACAACATATTAAAATTTCATCGAAATCAAAAATCATGTCCTGCGCGGACCGGGTGTCTTGAAATGTAATGAGCCGTTCACAAAATATTTAGGTATCAGTTTACACAGTTAGTTGTCATTTAAGCTTAACGTGTACGAGAGAGTTTAAAAGTCCTCAACGGCATTTTATTGTATACTATGCGTCCTTGTTTGGTGGACAGCAATACAAAAAATAACTCGTATCAAAAATTAGAGAGGGCACTGTATGCCATTCTGAACATCCCTCCTGTAGACCTGGTGTCGAAGAACATAGCGTTAGCAGCTGCAACGAGAATCAATGTATCGGGACAGCTTGAGCACACACCATACGCCGTTAGTAGTATAGCGTTATCAAATATTGGGCTAACAGATCACCCTAACCTGCGCTTCGAAGGGGCTCTTAGAGCAACAATATAGGCGGATTGTTAGCGCAAGGTTGTTCAATTGGCAGACGAGGCGATACACGTGTACACCGATGGTGCCAAGGTTATGGAAGGACTAAGGAATGACTACTTTGCTACTGCTACTGCTATTATACTCTCGGTTTCCTCGTTCACCCGTTTCTCCTAAAGTCTAGTAATTTCGCAAACAGTTGTAGCTCATGCTTGGTTAGTTACCAGCTATATAAGTAAATGTATATTTGTAGTTTATAGCCATGTTCGTGTGTATGTGTGAGTAACTACTTCGGCTGATGACTACATCTGTGTATGTGAGATGGCTGTTCGTCGCATTCTAAATAAGTATTGCTTGCTTTAATGTTTTTGTTGTTGCGTGATTATTTACTAACAGCCTAGTGATGTTCACATTCGCCACATTATAGATTCTATATATCACATAGGACAAAGCAAGAAAGACACTCAAAAATTACACAGCCTAATGCACATGTTTATGTATCGAAAATGAATGTGACTATGTTCTACGTAAATCATGCAATCATAAGTTGCATTATTATCCAAAAAATGTTAATCTGGCGACCGCAGTTTTCACGACTATCAATGTCATTGCCATTAAATGCTGTTATTTGGAGTTTACCTTGAACATGGCCATTCAACTTGCACCTGAAAAAGCCTACCACAGTTATTATGTCGCCCCTTTTTACGGTTACCTAAAATTACTGAAAACAAACGCCCCCAAAAATAGCGTTTGCAAAGGTAATGAGTAACTGGACAAAATATTGTTATAGAGTTTAACGCCTATGAGGTCTGCTTGTTTTAAATGGCACAGTTTGTAGTTTGTTTTCTTTCATACGCCTTTGCGTTCGCTGGCATAACACAAAACGGACGTAATAAAAAATTAACTACCAAAAGGCTTTGACGTGTCGTGGCGTATTGAATGTCATATATTTTAGTGAAGAGAACATGGATTGCAAAAATTACCATAGATAAGAGTTGGGAAATCCTTATGTTTTTTTCTTATAAATGACTTATTTAACAAATATGCGCTTTTATTATGTGTATTTCATGTGATGTGCAAGTGTACAAAATATAATGACTTGCATTGAGGGTTTTCAATTAGCTTTCCCCACCCTAGTGCTTCATGCTTTCTTCTTTACCGTACCAAGTTGGTGAGTAACTGACTTTGGATGTGACGCAAGCGTTAAATAAATGCGTTGAATTAAGAAACTTGAAAATGTTTCTGCAATAGATTTTACCAAGAGGAGCATATTTGTTACATTTGACATATTAAAGCCTTTAACGCAGAATGTGAAGCAATACTACAAGTGGATATACAAGGCTAGTCTTTTGAAAACTATCCGGCTTTTCATGTGTTTGTGTGGCTAAGAGGTTAAGAATATACCCGCTGCAATCCGCTCTTGTCATAAGAGACGTCTAAAATTGAAGTTCCTTATGACTATGAACTGTGAGCTGCACTTGCGGGCCGCGATGAGAAAACCAGAAGGGTTGAAGGAAAATTGTCTTTCCAGTGTTTTCGCCTCATATAACCGACCAAATCCTGAACGACCTTGTTCCCGACGTGGATGGGGCAAATGTCGGAAAACTTGAGCATCCACGTTATTGGCATTTCACTACAGAGTGTCAGACACCCAAAAATATTGGGTCTGACCTAAAATTTCTTGAGCATGAAGATGCCATTGTATCCGTTGTATCCTAAAGTCCCTCGAATTCCCGATGTAGCGCCGAGCCTAAAAGAAGCACTCTGGAAGAACTGCCACGGGAAATGCTGAATAAACAGTGTCAGTTAAATACACATAACAGGTGGAGGAGGCCTCGATCTTACTTAGTGCTCCCTACTTTGTACCAAAAACTATTTTGGGCAATGAAATTTTACTGCTCGTTAAGTGTGTATCAAAAGCAGCGATATTTCACACCTTTTTATAGGAATTCAAGGGGTTGTTAAGTGCAATACAAAGCTTCTTAACTTCACAGCTTCACCCAATTGCCAAACCCCGCCAGCTCGAAGTGAATCATGTTACAAAACTAATTGTTTCATACACATATTTAGCAGGCGAGGTTCTGGCGAGCCTCGTTTCTGAGACGATGATTAATGGTGCTTTTTACCGGAACATACCGGAGCGTCTTTATCGCTACAAGAAGAATATGGAGAAGAACTTGTTGTTAGACGAACAAAAGGAACGAAATTAACTGTTGCGAATACTTAGTTTAAGACTTTCTATAGTTATTTGTAATAAACGGGAAACCCAAAGCAAAGTTAAGCCAAAAGAAAGTGGTAAGGATGAAGAAATGTACATATATACCTAACTTCTCGTTGGACTATCAGCAAGAAACAAAGTGAAAGTGGGTAGCCAAAACTTGGAGCAGCTCAAATTATAAATAAGTATGTATGCAGATACCCTGTAGGAATAGTAGCGTGCTCCGTCTACCACATCAAAGATCCTGAGTTCACGCCCCGTGAAAAGCAACATTAAAATTTTAGAAACTTTTCCAAACGGGGTCGCCCCTCGGCAGTGTTTAGCAAGCACTCCGAGTGTATTTCTGCCATGACAAGCTCTCAGTGAGAACTCATCTGCCTTGCAGATGTCGTTCATAGTCGGCTAAAACAAGTAGGCTTTGTCTCGCAAAATTTGCAGGAAAAGTTAAAAGGAGCACTACGCAATTTGGAAAAGAAGCTCGGGCTAAAATCTCTTCGAGGTTTTCACGCCTTACATTTGTTTTTTTAAGGGATCTTCAAAAGGACAAAAATATTAAGGAGAAATGGACGATAATGCAAAAAACTATTGGAAGAAAGTGAGAGCGAGGTGAGGGAGACCCGCTTTTCAAATGTAGTCAAGCCAATTTTTGTCGGTACAACAGTGCCGGGTATGTCAGCCACCGTTAAAGTCCTTCCAAGGTTTGGCTTCAAATGGTTGTAAATAAAATATAAATATTTAATACTTACATTGGTTTAAAAAACGTGTTAATATACAAAGCTTATATGACCTCATCAAGAGGCGCAAATTCTCTCCCTAAGTATGGGAAATTCGACGCATGTAAATTAAGTTCACATGCAACAACAAACAAACGTAATTACAACAAAACACAGCTTATAAGAGCTTAGGGACATCCTTCAGAGGCAGATCTAAGAAAATATCTCAGGAGGGGACGGAGTCTTATAGTCACTGTAAGGTTGTATGTTTAATGAAGAACGGGACGAAGTTCGAGTAGGGAGGGCGATGGGGAAAGGGAGCGAGAAGGAGTGGAAGCAGGGAGTAAATTCTTGAAAAATTTTAAAACTATACAGGTTAGCAAAAGTTTGGGCAGGAGCCCGAGCGAGCTGGCTAGCTAAGTCAAAACAAGAACGTACACAATATACATAATTGTGTCCTAACTGGGTTGCAAGGATCTCGCAATATTGAAAACTTGATTTGGCCATACCTATCGAAGATCCGTGTGGTAGTTTGGCATTGTTTTAGGCATTCGTAAATCCCCCTCGATAGTAAGAAGATTGTTTCACTGTGACAGTAAATGTTGAATACTCCTCAGAGCATTAGATATCATCCCATCCTCTGTATCACCAATGTAAGCAATCTTCGCTTGGGACACGATGAAGTGGCCAGGTAAGCTTAATTAGCTGGAATAGAAAAATCTCGTCTAGCTTTTATCTACCTGGAAAAATATTAATACACTACCTCAGTTGAGAAACCTAGTTCAACCCAACCTCAGTTGAGATCATGATAGAATAAAGAATTTTTCAGTTGTGATAACGACTGCGCTATTCACTAACCCAGTTTCGACATTGCTAAAGTGATGAAAATTTATTGAGCTAAAATGGAAGAAATTTTCTTCAGAGATAATGCCGTTAAACAAATTTAAATATTCTCCTTTTATTTAAAAAACAAAGATGATCATAAATTAACGAATATTGATAAATTATTGTGTTTGTACATCGACATCGTTATATTTATCGATTAGTTTTATACCGATGGCGAGTGTCGTAAAAAAAGTTACAGAATTCCAGCACAGAAGAGTGCGGAATAGTTTCTTTCAAGATCAGTAGGCGGACTCACTACATTTCAACGATGTTACTTGGCGCAATTTTAAATTACGACTTTTCACTTGTCGTAATCGAGTCTCGACATTGCTAACGTGGTAACAATTTTATTAAGTTCAAAAGGAAGAAAAATCTGTGATGCAATTTTTCTTCCTTCCTAATCTCGTTAAATAAAAATAATATTCTTTCAAAATTTGGATATAATCGCTGATCTTTCACTAACGATTAATTACAAAAAAATTGTTATCAAAAGTCGAAATCGAACGAATCAAGAAATAACGTTACATCCTAATGGCGAATGTCGTTAAAAAAGTTACCGAATACCAGAACAGCGCGTAATACGCAATCGCTGTATTAACTATCGATAACTCTTACGATTTTGTAATAATTTTGTATCGATAATCGTTCACATTTGTTATCATCCGGTGGCAAAGAGCCTGAGCCAGATAAATAATTTTGCATGTAAATGCAACAACAACGATTTGAGCCAGATAAATCCAGATAGAAGTCTGGTTCAATTTGTGAGCCAGATAGTTTTTTAATTACTTGTCTTTAGTTTGGCAACGCTGCCTTTAATAAACCTACTTTTTCAAAAATAGATGTCGCTGCTTAGCCTTTTGCCGTATGAGTTAAATGAAAAAGTCTCTCAATGATCCAGAGCATTCCCGTGAGCGTGAGCCGGAGCTGTAAAACTCACTGGATGACGGCACTGTGTCAGGTATTGTCGCTTATAATAGAAGATAATTTTAGTGTTGCCATCTCGCGTTTACGATACCGATTGTGCTTTTCACCAACATACTTTTAACAACATTATTGAGATGGGAGTTATATTCCTTTTAAATCATTTTACAAATAATGTCATTAACAACACATAATTATTCTTATATTTTTTAGCCACAATGGCTGATCATAAGTTGACGAATATTGATGGAAAATTCTTACTAAATATTTAAATCGTGATAGTTATCGATTCGTTAATATAGCGATTCCAAATATCGTTAAAAGAGTTGGTGAATTCCACTACTTGCTTTAGCCTTAAAAATAGGGAATACACATCGAAAGTGGTTATAAAAATTACTGAATTCCCCTACTGGACTTAATTCCACTCCTAAATATTCTAGAAGATATTGAACCCTTTTAACAGTCCCCTTGGGTACGCGCCTGACATGCGTGCTGCGATTTTGTTTTGGAGCGTAAAACCACGACCCGCATCTAAGTAGGTATGAACATATGTGTATATGAAGCTGATATTGTGTTAAAAGTAAATACAACTAAAAAAGCCAATCAGTAGGCCAACTAGCTCTTTTCTTTTACTTCGCCACCCAAATATCAACACCCCTTCCACTATCCAATACAACAACTTCCTCCATTGGGTATTGTGTAGCTAGCGAGCAGGAATGACCACTTAAGTCCTTTTGTGTTACGAATGCGCATTTTAGTCGATTTCGTGACCACCTGAGGAAATCAACGTAAAACGTTACATAGCAAAAAAAAACGACGGCATTAAATATCACAAACTTACCTTTCTTTGTTTTATATCATTAATACAAAAATAAATTTAAGGAAATCGCCATTGTAAAAAAACCACTGTGATTATTATGAACAAAAAATTTATAATTTTTAAATAAGCGCTTATTTTGGATGAAGCATAAATTTTTTTAAAATAATAATAGAAAATGGGTTGCGCCAGCAGTACCCCAATGGTTGCAACGGCTGGCAGTGAAATATTAAAGGCGGCGACACATGTTGCCTCAGATGCAGCAAAGGGCGCTGAAAATGCAGTGGGAGGTAATTTTGTTGTGAAATTTATGTCCAAGCAAATCGCTTAGAAATAAAATAGATTAATACATCGACTATAAAATATTGTAAAGAAATGACCGTTCGAACGGAGGAAAAACAGGAAAAAAAGAAAAAAAAATAAATTTAAATATTGTTATGAACGAATTCTAATTTTCTAAAGTGAGTGTTTTTTGTAGAAATGAAAGAAAAACTATTTAAATGCATGATAAAAGTGCTGAGTGAAGGAGCTTAACTTGGCGCGATTTTACTTTGTCTTGCAATAACCCGCGTTAAGGGCAACTAAGATCCAAATCCTGAACACGGATTGTACCTGAAATGTCGGCACTCTTGTGGGAAAAGCTAATATAGCCTGGCTCTAAATGTTGTCATCTGTAGGACCAAGACTAGGCATGGAAAGAAACACGAAGTTTGGATCTCTCCTGATTAAAGAACTCGAAACCAAATCGCCATTTTCGTGATCGAAGTCAATCATAACATCAGAGGCCTGGATATACGAACCTTGTCGCAGATAAGATAGGAACATGCCTCTGTGTGGCGAAGAAAGTTCTCACACTAAAGCTACCCATGAAATAGTTTGCTCATGCTTAATCCACTCAACTCTCACACCTGCCTACTGATAGCAATCTTCGTTCTGACGATGAACGATGGATGGTCCGTGCGAGCGCACTACTTAGCAAAAAGAAAGTTGGTGCAAAATGGTGTGAGAGCGAAGAACTTCAGGTGATGGCTGATTAGAAAATCATCGAAAATGGGACTACGAAATACGGCGGATGACAGAAGGTTTTACGATCGTGGCATATTTGTCGAAGAATGATGATGGCAACCTGTCTACCAACGTCCAGAATGCGCTTAAATGAATGGAGCACTTTTTCTCATTGCCATATGGCGACGAATATTACGAGCACGATAGCCCAACTCTTGACAATGGTATATATGTTTCGCAACTCGACTCTGACGAAGTGGAGATGGCAATATGCGGGTGTAAAATAAACAAGACTTCCTGAAAAGGCGTATTACTTGTTGATATATTAAAGTACATGCAAATTACGGTCGGACGAGCTCATACTTTGAGGTTCGAATTTAAGTGCGCTCTTCTCAATACTCAAATACCTCGGAGTCAAGCAAGTTAATATTTTATATAAGGTTTTATCTAGCTTAAGCCCTAAGTCAACGAATTATTTGGACCTGGTCAATGCGGCTTCAAACCTGATAAATCTGCTATCAACCAGTTTTTAACCATGCGCCAATCCTGTAAAAAGCTATGATAAGAAAGTCGAGAAGTGCCTTTTTTTAACCGACCTTAAATTAGCTTTTGAGAGCTGAAAATGAGTTTCTTGCTATACCTGAATTTGAGTTCTTGGCAAAGCCCACCAGCCTTTGTGAAATAACAGTAAGCCATACAACCAGCTCCGTAAGCACTGGGAAGGACTCTCCGTTCCATTCCGCACTAAGCGAGGCTTTAAGCAGTTCGACTCTCTTTCGTGCGATTTTTTTAGCCTGATGCTAAAGAACATAGTTTTAGCAACAGATCTCAACCGCAGTGGTAAAATCAACTAAAAGAGCACATTGATATAATGCAAAAAGAGGCCAAAAAGGTGTTCATATATGTGGGCACAGAATCAACACCAAGAATAATGCCAGCCGAGAAATCAAGGTTCTACCTTGGACTGTGTAGGCAATGTTGTTGTTGTTGTATTAACGATGAAGACACTCCCTGAAGGCTTTGGGGAGTGTTATCGATGTTGATGGTCCTTTGCCGGATATATATCATGTACGTTCTGGTAACAAGCACCATTAATGTATTAGCCCGACCATCTCGGGAACGACTGTGTACGTAATCGAAAAGTTAATTGCTCTCTCGACGAACAAGCACCACACTTTATAAGTCTATCACGACAAAGGTCCTGAAGTATGGCTCGGAATCATGGATAGCAGAATGGCCTAGGAGTATTAGTAAAAAATGTTCTCCGGAAGATTTATGCTCCTGCCCATAGTGCCAACGGTGTGCATTTAATCATGTTTAGTGATAAAATTAGTGAAACTACAAGGAACATACTTTAACACGTTTTTTTTTACGTTTAGCAGACAAAGCTGTGAAAACGATTTGAGAACTCACAAATACATTTGAAGGAAGTACTCCTCAATACAAAAATAAAGACAGATTAATTTTAGAAGTCGGCGGTATAGGAACCATATTATAATTTCGAGACCCTCTCAACATATGTGCCAATTTTGGGGGCGGTCTTGTGAATTTTTTTCAGGCGAGTCTAATAAATTACTTTCACCACGTGTATGTTTAAATATTTGTATAAATTTAAATGATTAAAAAATCAATTTCGTCCAACAACCCCACAAACATGTTACCTCGAGCATACCTTCTACTCATTTGAAATAAATGTAAATACGGAATTTGGTGCTCGCGTGACTGGCTCTCGGTGCACTCCTCGTCAAATGGTCAAACAAATACGTCGTTATGCCGTTAAAAAGGCCAATAATATGATGAAGTACAACAAAAAGGGGAGCAGGAGTAGCTTAAAGCAGGCAAACGGGCTCTTCAACTGTCACTTACTTGTTTACACGCAATCCGACAGTTACGCTGGCAGTGGCAATGATGGTGTCGGAATTCAAACGCTGATTAAACCACTTGTTAAATTGATTACAGAAGGGGGGAGGGGAAACTAAGCGAAACGTTTCTTTTCCTTACAAAATAAAATGATAAATTAAAACAAAATACCAATAATAATTATAATAAAAACATTCTCTCCCACACTCAAACTCGAGTAATAATAAATTATATGCTACTAAAAAACTCATATGCACATTAACCGTTATTTAATATTTTACCCTCTCTTTTTCCCTCCAGAGGTAGCCGACACTGTTGGCAAAACACTTGAAAGCACCAAAGATTCAGTCAGCACAGCTGTCACAGGCATCGCACACGATCTGAGTAATGCATTTACCGAGAAAACAAACGAATTAGACACAGTGAAAAACGAACTCTTGGAACGTTGGCATTTGGGAGGTGGTGCAGACGCTACGACTTTGGAACAAACAACTGAGACATCAACAAATCATTTAGATACGAAAGCTTTAGAAGCAGGCGCTCGGTTACCTACACCACCACCTAATTTGGATAGTTTGAAAATATCAGCAACCGCACCAGAAATCGAGCATGCAATGGTGCAATCGCTTGAGGAGACACCACCCTCGGCGAATGCAACAATTGCCGATTTGGAAAAGCTAACAACGGATGTGAGACAGATAGCGCAAACGAATGTAAAAGACTTGGCAGCGTTAGCGGCAGAGCCGTCAGCAATG
Source organism: Eurosta solidaginis (assembly GCA_029619165.1). Lineage (NCBI taxonomy): Eukaryota > Metazoa > Arthropoda > Insecta > Diptera > Tephritidae > Eurosta > Eurosta solidaginis. The sequence goes on along the minus strand of JARSSU010033036.1, from coordinate 8,748 downwards.
GCAGTGACAGCGGGTATTGAAGGAGCGGAACATGTGATGATTGGATCAACTGCCACCGCTGAACCGGCCGTGGAGTGAGTAGGCGTTTGTTAATTTGTGTACATTAGAGTTAAGTGTTTTATTTTTATTCGCCTTATGTTGTTGTTGTTGCGCTACAGTTTTTATTTATTTACTTACTACTAGGTACTCAAGTTGTTTGTCTTTAAGTTGATTAAGTTTTTGTTTTGTCTTGAAGAAAAAATACCTTTTTTCAAACGGTTTTATTTAGCTTGACTCTGTGTAGCGTTGTTTACGAATTTTGTTATTGAAATTTAAGCTACAAGCTTGAAACTTGAAATATATGTAGTTCAGAAACCGATGAGATAATTTCACAATTATTTTAAAAATAATTTCGGGAGCATTTCAGGGCCCTTTCTGGGATAATTTCGTGTTTTTTGGGATCCTTTTCGGACAGAAATTTTTGAATTGTTTTCGTTATTATTTCGGGACTATTTTGGGATTATTGCGGTATTTGTTTGGAATCACTGCATGGCTATTTCCAAGTCATTACTCGATTCTTTTGGGATCACTTACGAAACAGTTTGGAACTTTTCTGTGATAAATTTGGTTCTATTTTCGGATTATCTTTGGGTTTATGCTCGGGTGGCATAATTTAGGGACTCGTTTCAAAATTTTCATCGCCATTATTTCGTTTTAATTTTTATATATTTTGGGCTTACCTACGCAACATTTTTTGATTGTTTGCGGAATCACTTCTCGATGATTCTCAGATCATTTTGAGACTATTTTTAGATTATATCTGCGTTGTTATTTACCATTTCGGAACTTTTAAAAAGATAGAATCGGAATCATTTCAGGACTATTTCGAGATTGTTCTTGATTTTTGTTTTAAGTATAACATAGGGGGAAAATTGCCCTCGAGAAGTCACACTCACAAATAACGTTGTTCCTCTAAAAATTGCAGAATCCACAAACTCTAATCTGTAAGCCTAACACATCATGTAAACATTAAAATTAGACTTTCCTATAGGCAACAATTTTGTTCAACAAAAATGTTTTATCGGACAAGTAAACCTTAACTTGAGAAAACCATCTTTTTTTTTGTTCTGTAATCTCGCTGCTTTAACCTTAATTTAAATTTTAGTCTTAACTTAAATTTTTTGGTTTATTAACTGTAAATTGTTTATCTATTGTGTAGTTCAGCAAATTAGTTTAATAAGTTAAGTATGTTTTGTAAATAGTTTCACAATAGGCATTCGAATTAATTATCACATACTTATATTTACATTAATACCACTACATTTACATTGGCACCAAATGCGTACTTTTAAATTAATATTTTGAAAAGGGTTTACATTGCTGTCAATCGCATTTCGCTGAATCCATTAATGTTTTACCAAAATTTATGCATTTGGAACAATGTAAACGTAGCATAGCAATCATCGGAAACAAAATTTCAAAAATCCGTACTTTGTGATCTATATTGGAAAGTTCATACCTGCATAATTTTTGTACGTAAATAACGTAGTCTAATGCTGATCTAATTTCTGTACTAAACTCTTTTAAAATTATTAAATACATATCAATAATAAAGTGTTTGAAAGGTCCAATTCTCCAATTCAATTTCAAATGTAAATACTTGTCTTTTAACTTTACTCTGTTTCAATGGTTTCCTTTCTGATACCAACATAAATCCCTATGTTTTACGTAAACCACATAACTATGTTCGAGCAACAAAAAATGAGCCACGCAAAGTTTAGCAAAACTGCAACAAACCCTGTAAAAAGTACGTAGTAATGTCGAAGAATGCCACACTTGCACTTTCGAGCACAATGTGAACGTGGGCTTAAATTTGTTTTAAATATTTTCGTGTTCTTCTTCTTCTGTTTTTTCAAAATACTCTCTTTAGTTTGATCACTTTGCTGGCTGCGGAGAAGCGTCCCAGCACTACCGAGTGGGAAAAGCATGCCGATAATTTGTCGAGAACACGTAGGCTAAACGCATTTAAAGGTGGAGGGAAATTTCGACGGTTTGGGCCAGATGCACCACAAATACAGTCCATTCATCCGGCAAATTATATCTTACCAATAGAAGAAAACGAAGCAACACAACGAGTAGGAAATATAATGAGAAGTACAATCAAAAACTCACTTCTTGAGAATGACAGCAACTTTAGTGATGTGTACTACAATAGTCGCAGCAGTTCGCCATATTCGACAAGTTCCAATAGCCCGCTACTAAGAAGGCGACGTCCACGTTTACCAAATCATAGCGTACTTGCCATGAACGCCAAGCATATGCAGCGCGAACTGGCAGCACTTTTGAGCGATCGAAGATCAGCTGCAGGTTCGTTAACAGTTTTACCCACACCCGTTAGGCAATTCGATTACAATCCACATCGTGTGCGCTACGCGTCGCCTACACCTGCACCTACACCACCTATTGTGCTACAAACCGACGTGTCACCACTAACACATACTGTGAATTGGAAAAGAAATAGAGAGCATGCAAGTTTGAGTTCTATACCGGTGCATATGGGACGTGGGCTAGAAACTAGCACGCACTTGGTCACTTCACCGCTAAATAATGTGATAACTCAGTCTAAAATTAAACCGACAAAAGCTTTTGCACCACTAAGAGGTCAAACAATAAATGCACGTTCGAGAATATTTGGTCAAACGCGTACAGGTTCGCCTATCAATAGAACAGTATTTGCTAGAAGACCGAACTTAGCGCAAGCGAACAAAACACGATTTATTCCCACGCAAACAAATTCACCCGAGAGAACCAAAGCACTCATACAAAATAAAATAGAAATGGCTAAAAAATCCGAAAAGCAGTTGGCGCAATCACCGACTATAACAAAGTTAGAGCGTGAGGCTAGTATAAGGGAGGAGAAAGCTGCAAGCATATCAGAGATGGTAGCAAATGGGTTCTCATTATCGCGTGCTTTATCACCCATTAAATTGGCAGCTGAGTCGTATTCGATACCGCATTTGAATAGTGTAGTGTCTAAATCAGGTAGATCAACCCCACATTCGCTATTAGAAGTTGTGGAACAAGCTGTGGAACGTACGAAAAGCGGTGGGAGCACTACGACAGAAGGAGGCGAGGAGGTGGTGTTTGGAGAAATTGGTAAAAGAAGCCAAAAAGTGAACAAGGCCACCAACGAGGAAAAGCAGGAAAGCAAGAGGTGTGGCGAAACTATGAAAAGTGGAAATATGGCTGAAGCTACATCTTCAAAGTCAAACTCTCGAGTAATAAAAGGAGCTGAAGGAAAGATTGAGCAGCCAGTTGATAAGACCAACAAGCCAGCACCTAGAGAAAATCAAACAGTGAAATCTACCGCAGCCATTGGTCGGAGTAAAAAAGATACACCAAACTTTAACCGAAATAGCTCTGAAAACCAGAGTCCTACAAACCGAAATTTTGCAACTAAGGAACGTTTCAACCCAAGTTCCTATAAGAATGTAAATTTGAATAATGTGGTTGAGGATAGCAAACCCAATAGCTGGAGGTATTCTGGCTCTGGAGGTAGAGACCAATCGAGCAGCCGGTCAAAAGCTTCAGAAAATATATTTAGAACGACACCACATGCACAATACAAAAGAGGAAATTTTCAAAAGAATCAAGCAGGAAAAAACTCCGAAAAAGGAAAAAGTACTTCCGAAAAGCGAGTGGAGCCAAATCAAAGCAATTGGAAAAGCTCTTCTGGAGAAAATGAAGAAGTTAAATTTACAAATATAAGTAATCGCTTCGAACCTATTTCTAGTAAGGAAGCTCTTCCTAGCCTGGAATTGCAAAGCCATCCAGGAACTACCGAGCTTGAGCAAGACGACAATACTAACGCATGGAGTGAGGTGAGCAATGATTCAGACTTAAGACAGACCAATGCTTATCATATCAGTAAAAAAGCCATTTACAGCACAGAATCGACAGAAGAATATGAGACTAACTCGTCAAGTAATTATCATCAGAGCAACGAAGAGGGTTGGGAATATGAACATCAAAATCATATCCACAATATTGACGAAAATCTGTCAAGAGCTTCAAAGAGACTTGTAAGAGCCAATCAAAGTAAAAATGCAAAAAATAATAGCCAACAAAGTCCACAAAATAAAGCAGCAAACACTGTCACCAAAACAGGGCCCAAATCGAAAGTTCACAAAAACTCTCAAGTTTCCAACTCACTTAACAGTTCGTCATCAAAATCCTCAAAGTCTTCCAACAGCATAGTTATAGGCATGATTGCTTCAACACCCGAAACAGAAGATTATAATGAAGTTGAAGTACCCAACCGCTTAAATGTAGAGTTCAAGGAAGCCTACGAAACAATTCAGGAAATGATTCAGTCAACAACCGAAACAGACGATTATAACGAAATCGCAGCGTCGAATCGATACGTCGATAATTTCAAAACACGCCTTAAAACAACTGATGAAACGTTGCTCTCAACAACAGAAACAGATGAATTTAACGAAACTGAGCCAACACAACTATTACATGAACAGCTTCGAACACAGCACGTAAAAAATAAAGCAACGCTTCTCTCAAAAATCGAGTCCACGGAAGTGTCTAGCGAAGACGCAACGCGCAATCGACTAAACGAACGATATGCTGAAACAACTGATAATACGAACATCTACCAAACAAGCAATGAAGAAGAAAATACACAAACTGAGGCTGATGATGTTTCAACGGAGCCACCTACATTTAACTTCTCCACCGAAGTAGAAAATATTTCGACGGAGTCGCCTTCTACCGATTTCGAAGAACCTACGCAAAATAAGATGACATTGTATCCTCCTGACGCCAATGAAAATAATATTATTTATGCTGCCACTTCTCTTGAAGATTTATTACAACTATTACCGCCACAAACTGCCTACCTCAAATTGGGTCGGAGTGCAACCATGATGGCGCTACGTTCATCCACTCCCTTACTCGATCCTCAATCCATTTCATATCGCAGCACACCGCAAAGACGTTATAAACGTCACTCAGTTTGCGATGGTTGCCATGACGACAGGGTGCCAATTGTGACCGAACTAAGTTCGGTTGCTCTTAGTCGTTCGACCTTAGTACCGCTGAGTCCCGTTAAAATGCGTGATCGTTGCGGTGGATGCTATAATAAATATGTGATAAAGTAGAGAAAATATTTAAAGAAATGATATCTGCTTTTTTCTTTTGCGCTTATGAATAATTTTGTAACGGTAAGTTCACCTCTTAACTTTCGTACTGCTCTGCTGGGCTCAATACTTTGACTACTATCAGCATTTCCGAATAACGCAATCGATAAAATTCCACTACCGCATCGTCAACCCCTTAGGAAGTCGCCATATTTTAAGCTCTTGTAAGAAAAGGATTCCTGTGTCGAGCTTTAACACATCTCTTTCCAAGTTCATTGATTTATTATTTATGTACGGATTCATCCGGAGGAACTTAGCCCTATAGCCAATATTCTTTCAACCGAGCATATTTAGAACTCAGAGATCTAGAATCGTTTCTTTAGATAAGTGGACTGCTAGTACGAAGCAGACCAAGCACTTTCCTTCAACATTGTTGGCCTGGTGGCCAGCGTAGGCTACGACTATCAAACTAAACAGAGAAAGACTCTAAGGCATGTTTTCTGGCGTGACCCTCAACGGAATTGTGAGCTCTCTGTACTATGCTGTTATAGTTTGATAGCTCGGCGGGATAACACTAAATTTATCTAGACTCATTTCTACCACCAGTATTACCAGAACTCTTTGAATAGCTCTCAGCATGAAATAGTCACATACACTTTCTCTGTTGGAGATGTTAGCATTATTTTCTGATACCATCTAAAGAATGTTCTGTGGGAAAACGTTCTCAGAATATTAAGATCTCCCTACTTTGTTGAGGTACCTCTATAACTTAGAATGAATTCACACTCGACTGTGGACCTCTTGTCTATCTGGTGTAGCAAAAAGATGTAAGAGATGAACTGGTAATGCCACAGAGACAGTGGAGCTAATCGTGGACACAAACGTGAAGAAGGGTTTACGGTGCTAAACAGGATTGCGTGGATAATCAAAACCATTTCTCCATGTAAGAAAATCTCCAGGTCTGGATCGATTTTTCCAGGTTTACTCTTCAAAAAAATATTTTTTTCTTTGTTTTAAAACTATTGCATTTGGGCATCCACAAGCGCAGTTAATTGAATACGAGTACTGCAAGGCTTTTAATAGCCAGTGCCTTTCTCAATCCCTGCTCAGTAGAGATTGCGCTACATGAAGTGTTAAACAAGATGAGGGTATACACTGGCAGCACACAATATACATGGCTGCAATTCTGGACATAGAGGAAGCAATTGAAAAATATAGCGTAATATTGTTAATAAGATAGCGGGGGACGGTGGGGTGGTGTTCGGTCTCTCCTTTGGTAGGCTGCGGTGATAAATGAACTAATCCAAGACCTCGCCAAGTGGTATTTTATGCCGAAAATCTGGAAATTCTCGTGAGCGAGGTATTCCCGATCATGCTACAGGACTGCATGGATACCGTGAATAGGTGGTTTGAAATCTTCGGACCAAAACCACAATAAAATCGGCTTAATTCTGGCCACCCTGTGCTACTATTCACTGAGTATGCAATTGAAAAGTAAAGACTTTTTTCGACGAATAAAAATCGGCCTCTATAAATCTCTCATGATACATGTCCTTATGTATGGCCCGGGACCATAGGTGGTGTCGAGAGCAGAAACGCATACAATAGAAAATTCTTCGGAGGTGGTCATGTCCGCATTGCCAACCTAAGGGATACAATGATGTAAAAGCTTTATGCGAACATAAACTTAGGGCAAGAAATAAAAGCTCAAAAGCTGCGCTGGGTGGATCATGTTAGGCTGATACAAGGAAAACATCCGGTTTAGAAACTATTACTCTCACCTCAACTTAGTTGGGAGGGACTGCTGAAGGAAAACTTCAACTCCCTTGGTGCTCACAATTGGTGTCAGTGTCAAGCTGCTCCAAGAATATAACTTGCTTTGCCAATAAATTGGGGCAAAGTTAAGTTTTCCGTTTCCCTCCTACGCGTTTCGATGATTTCGCGTCTTCTTCAGGTAAAGAGTAAAACAAGGATTAATATAAACTCCATACTATCATTTAATCTTCATCTGCTTTGTCATTTTTTTATTCCATTAACTTATAATTTTTTTACACAAATAAATAATGTAAACATTTATAAAATACACATTCATAGTACATATATTTATTTATAGATATTTAAACATATTATTGTAAGTGTTTTTTGTTTATATTAGTTACATACATAAAATATAAATTTTGTTTTTGATTTCTATAATGAATACAAAGTAGTTTATCATAAGTACATTGCTTGTGGTTTGTTTTGATTTTGGTTAATTTTCATTATTAGTTAGTATACATTTTTCTTTTCTTCGTAAATATTCTAATAAATTTAATTTGTTTGCTTATTTACTCAGGCAACGACACACACATGAACAAGAAACACCGTTAAACATTGTGCTTCAGAAATGCTAGTTATTTTTTGATTTTGCGTTAACATTGAGAGTTAATTTACACAAGTTTTTATATATGTAAATCTCAGTTTATCGTATTACAAATTTTAAAAAGAATAAGAAGTATTAATTAATATATCGATATTTTGGAGAAAATAATTTTGAAGTTGATTTGATTTTCAAATTTATAAATATTTGTTTTTGACAGCTTTTCTGATGGTATACGTATTTTTGGTATTGCTTAATATTCTCTATATAAATTTAAGACCATGCGTTAAATCCATAAATTTATGTTATTTAAAATTTCAAAACATAGTAAAAAATATTAAGATATGCCAGTAATAGTATGTGATAACACAGATCGCTAAAATATGGCAGATCCGACAGCGAACATAAGGCTAAGCCAACTAATTAAAAAACCGCACGGAAATCTTAGCAATTTTCAGTAATAATTGCACTAAAAAGTTCAAGAATATACCTCATTTTATACCCGAATAATTATTACTGAAAAATATTAAAATTGACGTTAGCTGGAGCTATTTGAAGGCTTCCGTATATATAATAGGGACACAATTTTAAAAGCGGACCACCTAAAACAACTTCTCCTCAAATAACCAAAATTGTTACCTTGGGTTTTTCGCAAATTCGCAGATAAAGCTGCTAAGTACTAGAAATCTTAACTCTAGCTAAAATTTTAAAGCTTGCGGTTAAAATATCTTTATCTGTTCAGAAGTTATGACTAATACAAGATATGAAAACTCCACTAAAAAATCATATTGTTTTGCAAAGCATGCATTTTTTAAACAAAATCTGGGGAAAATACTTATATTTGAAGCTCTATCAAACAAGGTTATTAAGTATTTTGTTTTATGTGGCCCGTTTTTTAAATTTTGTTCCAATGAGTAATAGCACGGCCAGAATTTTTTGAAAATTTAGATAAAAAAAAATTTAAATATCATAACTCAAGATCATTAAAAACGCTCAAATTTAAAATTATTTACTATTCGAAAATTTACCATAAATGTGGTTATTCTTGAATTATCATTTATGATTCATATTTCGAAACGCTTTCTATTCATAATTGATAGCTTTGTAAAATTGAACTCTAATTGTTTTAGAGTAATATTTTACTACTTTTCACAGTCATTTTCTAATATTATTCGTGAAAATATTTGAATTGTTTGGTTGAGATTTTTGAACCATTTTTGAACACGATTATCATGCATTTATTCTTCATATGTCATACAA
>JARSSU010033035.1:0-21773 GCA_029619165.1 Eurosta solidaginis | reverse complement strand
GTTTTGTTCATCAAATTTAAGTAGATAACTCATCAGTTTTTGTCATCAGAGCGACAATTTTTGAGATAGTTATTAAAACTGTTTAAAAGGTTGTCAAACGTTGTTTCTCGTTGTATATCCTTTAATTCTAGAGTTTAATTGGATAAATAACGTGTACGAATTTGTTAACGCATTTGTTTTGGTTACTCGACGTCTCCGTTCTCGTGTAGCCTACATATTGCGTTTTTTTTTTTAATTTGCTTACCGGGCTAAGGTTAGCATGTTTAAAATACGTAAGTCGTTTGTTCAACAAATTTAAGTAGATAACTCATCAGTTGTTGCATCAGAGCGACAATTTTTGAGATAGTTATTAAACTGTTTAAGTTGTCAAACGTTGTTTCTCGTTGTATATCCTTTAATTCTAGAGTTAAATTGATAAATAACGTGTACATTTGTTTTAACGCAATTTGTTTTGGTTACTCACGTCCTCCGTTCTCGTGTAGCCTACATATTGCGTTTTTTTTTTAAATTTGCTTACCCGGCTAAAGGTTAGCATGTTTAAAATACGTAAGTCGTTTTGTTCAACAAATTTAAGTAGATAACTCATCAGTTGTTTGCATCGAGCGACAATTTTTTGAGATAGTTATTAAAACTGTTTAAAGGTTGTCAACGTTGTTTTTTTTCGTTGTATATCCTTTAATTCTAGAGTTAAATTGATAATAACGTGTACGCATTTTTTGTTTAAACGCATTTGTTTTGTTACTCGACGTCTCCGTTCTCGTGTAGCCTACATATTGCGTTTTTTTTTTAATTTGCTTTACCGGGCTAAAGGTTAGCAGTTTTAAATACGTAAGTCGTTTTGTTCATCATATTTTAAGTAGATAACTCATCAGTTGTTTGCATCAGAGCGAATAATTTTGAGATAGTTATTAAACTGTTTTAAAGGTTGTCAAACGTTTTTTCTCGTTGTATCCTTTAATTTCTAGAGTTAAATTGATAATAACGTGTACGAATTTGTTTTAAACGCATTTGTTTTGGTTACTCGACGTCTCCGTTCTCGTGTAGCCTACATATTGCGTTTTTTTTTTTAATTTGCTTACTGGCTAAAGGTAGCATTTTAAAATACGTAGTCGTTTTGATTCAACAATTTAGTAGGACAAACTCATCAGTTGTTGCATCAGAGCGATAATTTTGAGATAGTTATTATAAAACTGTTTGTCTAAAGTGTCAAACGTTGTGTATTCTCGTTGTATATCCCTGTAATTCTAGATTTGTTAAATTGATACATAACGTGTTACGAATTGTTTAACGCATTGTTTTGGTACTCGACGTCTCCGTTCTCGTGTAGCGACATCATATAGCGTGTTTTTTTAATTGCTACGGGCTAAGGTTAGCATGTATAAAATACGTAAGTCGTTTGTTCATCATACTTTAAGTAGATAACTCATCAGTTGTTGCATCAGAGCGATAATTTGAGATAGTTATTAAAACTGTTTAAAGTTGTCAAACGTTGTTTCTCGTTGTATATCCTTTAATTCTAGAGTTAAATGATAAATAACGTGTACGAATTTGTTTAACGCATTTGTTTGGTTACTCGACGTCTCCGTTCTCGGTAGCTACATATTGCGTTTTTTTTTAATTGCTTCGGGCTAAGGTTAGCATGTTTAAAATACGTAGTCGTTTTGTTTCATCAAATTTGAAAGTAGATAACTCATCAGTTGTTTGCATCAGAGCGACAATTTTTGAGATAGTTATTAAAACTGTTTAAAGGTTGTCAAACGTTGTTTCTCGTTGTATATCCTTTAATTCTAGAGTAGATTGAATAACGTGTACGAGATTTGTTTAACGCATTTGTTTTGGTTACTCGACGTCTCCGTTCTCGTGTAGCCTATATTGCGTTGTTTTTTTAATTGCTTACCGGCTAAGGTTAGCATGTTTAAAATACGTAAGTCGTTTTTGTTCATCAAATTTAAGTAGATAACTCATCAGTTGTTTGCATCAGAGCGATAATTTTTGAGATAGTTATTAAACTGTTTAAAGGTTGTCAACGTTGTTTCTCGTTGTATATCCTTTAATTCTAGAGTTAAATTGATAATAACGTGTACGAATTTGTTTAACGCATTTGTTTTGGTTACTCGACGTCTCCGTTCTCGTGTAGCCTACATATTGCGTTTTTTTTTAATTTGCTTACCGGCTAAAGGTTAGCATGTTTAAAATACGTAAGTCGTTTTGTTCATCAATTTAAGTAGATTAACTCATCAGTTGTTTGCATCAGAGCGATAATTTTGAGATAGTTATTAAAACTGTTTAAAGGTTGTCAAACGTTGTTTCTCGTTGTATATCCTTTAATTCTAGAGTTAAATTGATAAATAACGTGTACGAATTTGTTTAAACGCATTTGTTTTGGTTACTCGACGTCTCCGTTCTCGTGTAGCCTACATATTGCGTTTTTTTTTAATTTGCTTACCGGGCTAAAGGTTAGCATGTTTAAAATACGTAAGTCGTTTTGTTCAACAAATTTAAGTAGATAACTCATCAGTTGTTTGCATCAGAGCGATAATTTTTGAGATAGTTATTAAACTGTTTAAAGGTTGTCAAACGTTGTTTCTCGTTGTATATCCTTTAATTCTAGAGTTAAATTGATAAATAACGTGTACGAATTTGTTTAACGCATTTGTTTTGGTTACTCGACGTCTCCGTTCTCGTGTAGCCTACATATTGCGTTTTTTTTTAATTTGCTTACCGGGCTAAAGGTTAGCATGTTTAAAATACGTAAGTCGTTTTGTTCATCAATTTAAGTAGATAACTCATCAGTTGTTTGCATCAGAGCGACAATTTTTGAGATAGTTATTAAAACTGTTTAAAGGTTGTCAAACGTTGTTTCTCGTTGTATATCCTTTAATTCTAGAGTTAAATTGATAAATAACGTGTACGAATTTGTTTAACGCATTTGTTTTGGTTACTCGACGTCTCCGTTCTCGTGTAGCCTACATATTGCGTTTTTTTTTAATTTGCTTACCGGGCTAAAGGTTAGCATGTTTAAAATACGTAAGTCGTTTTGTTCATCAAATTTAAGTAGATAACTCATCAGTTGTTTGCATCAGAGCGATAATTTTTGAGATAGTTATTAAAACTGTTTAAAGGTTGTCAAACGTTGTTTCTCGTTGTATATCCTTTAATTCTAGAGTTAAATTGATAAATAACGTGTACGAATTTGTTTAACGCATTTGTTTTGGTTACTCGACGTCTCCGTTCTCGTGTAGCCTACATATTGCGTTTTTTTTTAATTTGCTTACCGGGCTAAAGGTTAGCATGTTTAAAATACGTAAGTCGTTTTGTTCATCAAATTTAAGTAGATAACTCATCAGTTGTTTGCATCAGAGCGATAATTTTTGAGATAGTTATTAAAACTGTTTAAAGGTTGTCAAACGTTGTTTCTCGTTGTATATCCTTTAATTCTAGAGTTAAATTGATAAATAACGTGTACGAATTTGTTTAACGCATTTGTTTTGGTTACTCGACGTCTCCGTTCTCGTGTAGCCTACATATTGCGTTTTTTTTTAATTTGCTTACCTGGGCTAAAGGTTAGCATGTTTAAAATACGTAAGTCGTTTTGTTCATCAAATTTAAGTAGATAACTCATCAGTTGTTTGCATCAGAGCGATAATTTTTGAGATAGTTATTAAAACTGTTTAAAGGTTGTCAAACGTTGTTTCTCGTTGTATATCCTTTAATTCTAGAGTTAAATTGATAAATAACGTGTACGAATTTGTTTAACGCATTTGTTTTGGTTACTCGACGTCTCCGTTCTCGTGTAGCCTACATATTGCGTTTTTTTTTAATTTGCTTACCTGGCTAAAGGTTAGCATGTTTAAAATACGTAAGTCGTTTTGTTCATCAAATTTAAGTAGATAACTCATCAGTTGTTTGCATCAGAGCGATAATTTTTGAGATAGTTATTAAAACTGTTTAAGGTTGTCAAACGTTGTTTCTCGTTGTATATCCTTTAATTCTAGAGTTAAATTGATAAATAACGTGTACGAATTTGTTTAACGCATTTGTTTTGGTTACTCGACGTCTCCGTTCTCGTGTAGCCTACATATTGCGTTTTTTTTTAATTTGCTTACCGGGCTAAAGGTTAGCATGTTTAAAATACGTAAGTCGTTTTGTTCATCAAATTTAAGTAGATAACTCATCAGTTGTTTGCATCAGAGCGATAATTTTTGAGATAGTTATTAAAACTGTTTAAAGGTTGTCAAACGTTGTTTCTCGTTGTATATCCTTTAATTCTAGAGTTAAATTGATAAATACGTGTACGAATTTGTTTAACGCATTTGTTTTGGTTACTCGACGTCTCCGTTCTCGTGTAGCCTACATATTGCGTTTTTTTTTAATTTGCTTACCGGGCTAAAGGTTAGCATGTTTAAAATACGTAAGTCGTTTTGTTCATCAAATTTAAGTAGATAACTCATCAGTTGTTTGCATCAGAGCGATAATTTTTTGAGATAGTTATTAAACTGTTTAAAGGTTGTCAAACGTTGTTTCTCGTTGTATATCCTTTAATTCTAGAGTTAAATTGATAAATAACGTGTACGAATTTGTTTAACGCATTTGTTTTGGTTACTCGACGTCTCCGTTCTCGTGTAGCCTACATATTGCGTTTTTTTTTAATTTGCTTACCGGGCTAAAGGTTAGCATGTTTAAAATACGTAAGTCGTTTTGTTCATCAAATTTAAGTAGATAACTCATCAGTTGTTTGCATCAGAGCGACAATTTTTGAGATAGTTATTAAAACTGTTTAAAGGTTGTCAACGTTGTTTCTCGTTGTATATCCTTTAATTCTAGAGTTAAATTGATAAATAACGTGTACGAATTTGTTTAACGCATTTGTTTTGGTTACTCGACGTCTCCGTTCTCGTGTAGCCTACATATTTGCGTTTTTTTTTAATTTGCTTACCTGGCTAAAGGTTAGCATGTTTAAAATACGTAAGTCGTTTTGTTCATCAAATTTAAGTAGATAACTCATCAGTTGTTTGCATCAGAGCGACAATTTTTGAGATAGTTATTAAAACTGTTTAAAGGTTGTCAAACGTTGTTTCTCGTTGTATATCCTTTAATTCTAGAGTTAAATTGATAAATAACGTGTACGAATTTGTTTAAACGCATTTGTTTTGGTTACTCGACGTCTCCGTTCTCGTGTAGCCTACATATTGCGTTTTTTTTTAATTTGCTTACCGGGCTAAGGTTAGCATGTTTAAAATACGTAAGTCGTTTTGTTCATCAAATTTAAGTAGATAACTCATCAGTTGTTTGCATCAGAGCGACAATTTTTGAGATAGTTATTAAAACTGTTTAAAGGTTGTCAAACGTTGTTTCTCGTTGTATATCCTTTAATTCTAGAGTTAAATTGATAAATAACGTGTACGAATTTGTTTAACGCATTTGTTTTGGTTACTCGACGTCTCCGTTCTCGTGTAGCCTACATATTGCGTTTTTTTTTATTTGCTTACCTGCTAAAGGTTAGCATGTTTAAAATACGTAAGTCGTTTTGTTCATCATATTTAAGTAGATAACTCATCAGTTGTTTGCATCAGAGCGATAATTTTTGAGATAGTTATTAAAACTGTTTAAAGGTTGTCAAACGTTGTTTCTCGTTGTATATCCTTTAATTCTAGAGTTAAATTGATAAATAACGTGTACGAATTTGTTTAACGCATTTGTTTTGGTTTACTCGACGTCTCCGTTCTCGTGTAGCCTACATATTGCGTTTTTTTTTAATTTGCTTACCGGGCTAAAGGTTAGCATGTTTAAAATACGTAAGTCGTTTTGTTCATCAAATTTAAGTAGATAACTCATCAGTTGTTTGCATCAGAGCGATAATTTTGAGATAGTTATTAAAACTGTTTAAAGGTTGTCAAACGTTGTTTCTCGTTGTATATCCTTTAATTCTAGAGTTAAATTGATAAATAACGTGTACGAATTTGTTTAACGCATTTGTTTTGGTTACTCGACGTCTCCGTTCTCGTGTAGCCTACATATGCGTTTTTTTTTAATTTGCTTACCGGCTAAAGGTTAGCATGTTTAAAATACGTAAGTCGTTTTGTTCATCAAATTTAAGTAGATAACTCATCAGTTGTTTGCATCAGAGCGATAATTTTTGAGATAGTTATTAAAAACTGTTTAAAAGGTTGTCAAACGTTGTTTCTCGTTGTATATCCTTTAATTCTAGAGTTAAATTGATAAATAACGTGTACGAATTTGTTTAACGCATTTGTTTTGGTTACTCGACGTCTCCGTTCTCGTGTAGCCTACATATTGCGTAATTTGCTTACCTGGCTAAAGGTTAGCATGTTTAAAATACGTAAGTCGTTTTGTTCATCAAATTTAAGTAGATAACTCATCAGTTGTTTGCATCAGAGCGATAATTTTTGAGATAGTTATTAAAACTGTTTAAAGGTTGTCAAACGTTGTTTCTCGTTGTATATCCTTTAATTCTAGAGTTAAATTGATAAATAACGTGTACGAATTTGTTTAACGCATTTGTTTTGGTTACTCGACGTCTCCGTTCTCGTGTAGCCTACATATTGCGTTTTTTTTTAATTTGCTTACCGGGCTAAAGGTTAGCATGTTTAAAATACGTAAGTCGTTTTGTTCATCAATTTAAGTAGATAACTCATCAGTTGTTTGCATCAGAGCGATAATTTTTGAGATAGTTATTAAAACTGTTTAAAGGTTGTCAAACGTTGTTTCTCGTTGTATATCCTTTAATTCTAGAGTTAAATTGATAAATAACGTGTACGAATTTGTTTAACGCATTTGTTTTGGTTACTCGACGTCTCCGTTCTCGTGTAGCCTACATATTGCGTTTTTTTTTAATTTGCTTACCGGGCTAAAGGTTAGCATGTTTAAAATACGTAAGTCGTTTTGTTCATCAAATTTAAGTAGATAACTCATCAGTTGTTTGCATCAGAGCGACAATTTTTGAGATAGTTATTAAAACTGTTTAAAGGTTGTCAAACGTTGTTTCTCGTTGTATATCCTTTAATTCTAGAGTTAAATTGATAAATAACGTGTACGAATTTGTTTAACGCATTTGTTTTGGTTACTCGACGTCTCCGTTCTCGTGTAGCCTACATATTGCGTTTTTTTTTAATTTGCTTACCGGGCTAAAGGTTAGCATGTTTAAAATACGTAAGTCGTTTTGTTCATCAAATTTAAGTAGATAACTCATCAGTTTGTTTGCATCAGAGCGATAATTTTTGAGATAGTTATTAAAACTGTTTAAAGGTTGTCAAACGTTGTTTCTCGTTGTATATCCTTTAATTCTAGAGTTAAATTGATAAATAACGTGTACGAATTTGTTTAACGCATTTGTTTTGGTTACTCGACGTCTCCGTTCTCGTGTAGCCTACATATTGCGTTTTTTTTTAATTTGCTTACCGGGCTAAAGGTTAGCATGTTTAAAATACGTAAGTCGTTTTGTTCATCAAATTTAAGTAGATAACTCATCAGTTTGTTTGCATCAGAGCGATAATTTTTGAGATAGTTATTAAAACTGTTTAAAGGTTGTCAAACGTTGTTTCTCGTTGTATATCCTTTAATTCTAGAGTTAAATTGATAAATAACGTGTACGAATTTGTTTAACGCATTTGTTTTTGGTTACTCGACGTCTCCGTTCTCGTGTAGCCTACATATTGCGTTTTTTTTTAATTTGCTTACCGGGCTAAAGGTTAGCATGTTTAAATACGTAAGTCGTTTTGTTCATCAAATTTAAGTAGATAACTCATCAGTTGTTTGCATCAGAGCGATAATTTTTGAGATAGTTATTAAAACTGTTTAAAGGTTGTCAAACGTTGTTTCTCGTTGTATATCCTTTAATTCTAGAGTTAAATTGATAAATAACGTGTACGAATTTGTTTAACGCATTTGTTTTGGTTACTCGACGTCTCCGTTCTCGTGTAGCCTACATATTGCGTTTTTTTTTAATTTGCTTACCTGGGCTAAAGGTTAGCATGTTTAAAATACGTAAGTCGTTTTGTTCATCATATTTAAGTAGATAACTCATCAGTTGTTTGCATCAGAGCGATAATTTTTGAGATAGTTATTAAAACTGTTTAAAGGTTGTCAAACGTTGTTTCTCGTTGTATATCCTTTAATTCTAGAGTTAAATTGATAAATAACGTGTACGAATTTGTTTAACGCATTTGTTTTGGTTACTCGACGTCTCCGTTCTCGTGTAGCCTACATATTGCGTTTTTTTTTAATTTGCTTACCGGGCTAAAGGTTAGCATGTTTAAAATACGTAAGTCGTTTTGTTCATCATATTTAAGTAGATAACTCATCAGTTGTTTGCATCAGAGCGATAATTTTTGAGATAGTTATTAAAACTGTTTAAAGGTTGTCAAACGTTGTTTCTCGTTGTATATCCTTTAATTCTAGAGTTAAATTGATAAATAACGTGTACGAATTTGTTTAACGCATTTGTTTTGGTTACTCGACGTCTCCGTTCTCGTGTAGCCTACATATTGCGTTTTTTTTTAATTTGCTTACCGGCTAAAGGTTAGCATGTTTAAAATACGTAAGTCGTTTTGTTCATCAAATTTAAGTAGATAACTCATCAGTTGTTTGCATCAGAGCGATAATTTTTGAGATAGTTATTAAAACTGTTTAAAGGTTGTCAAACGTTGTTTCTCGTTGTATATCCTTTAATTCTAGAGTTAAATTGATAAATAACGTGTACGAATTTGTTTAACGCATTTGTTTTGGTTACTCGACGTCTCCGTTCTCGTGTAGCCTACATATTGCGTTTTTTTTTAATTTGCTTACCGGCTAAAGGTTAGCATGTTTAAAATACGTAAGTCGTTTTGTTCATCAAATTTAAGTAGATAACTCATCAGTTGTTTGCATCAGAGCGATAATTTTTGAGATAGTTATTAAAACTGTTTAAAGGTTGTCAAACGTTGTTTCTCGTTGTATATCCTTTAATTCTAGAGTTAAATTGATAAATAACGTGTACGAATTTGTTTAACGCATTTGTTTTGGTTACTCGACGTCTCCGTTCTCGTGTAGCCTACATATTGCGTTTTTTTTTAATTTGCTTACCGGGCTAAAGGTTAGCATGTTTAAAATACGTAAGTCGTTTTGTTCATCAAATTTAAGTAGATAACTCATCAGTTGTTTGCATCAGAGCGACAATTTTTGAGATAGTTATTAAAACTGTTTAAAGGTTGTCAAACGTTGTTTCTCGTTGTATATCCTTTAATTCTAGAGTTAAATTGATAAATAACGTGTACGAATTTGTTTAACGCATTTGTTTTGGTTACTCGACGTCTCCGTTCTCGTGTAGCCTACATATTGCGTTTTTTTTTAATTTGCTTACCTGGGCTAAAGGTTAGCATGTTTAAAATACGTAAGTCGTTTTGTTCATCAAATTTAAGTAGATAACTCATCAGTTGTTTTGCATCAGAGCGATAATTTTTGAGATAGTTATTAAAACTGTTTAAAGGTTGTCAAACGTTGTTTCTCGTTGTATATCCTTTAATTCTAGAGTTAAATTGATAAATAACGTGTACGAATTTGTTTAACGCATTTGTTTTGGTTACTCGACGTCTCCGTTCTCGTGTAGCCTACATATTGCGTTTTTTTTTAATTTGCTTACCGGCTAAAGGTTAGCATGTTTAAAATACGTAAGTCGTTTTGTTCATCAAATTTTAAGTAGATAACTCATCAGTTGTTTGCATCAGAGCGATAATTTTTGAGATAGTTATTAAAACTGTTTAAAGGTTGTCAAACGTTGTTTCTCGTTGTATATCCTTTAATTCTAGAGTTAAATTGATAAATAACGTGTACGAATTTGTTTAACGCATTTGTTTTGGTTACTCGACGTCTCCGTTCTCGTGTAGCCTACATATTGCGTTTTTTTTTAATTTGCTTACCGGGCTAAAGGTTAGCATGTTTAAAATACGTAAGTCGTTTTGTTCATCAATTTAAGTAGATAACTCATCAGTTGTTTGCATCAGAGCGACAATTTTTGAGATAGTTTATTAAAACTGTTTAAAGGTTGTCAAACGTTGTTTCTCGTTGTATATCCTTTAATTCTAGAGTTAAATTGATAAATAACGTGTACGAATTTGTTTAACGCATTTGTTTTGGTTACTCGACGTCTCCGTTCTCGTGTAGCCTACATATTGCGTTTTTTTTTAATTTGCTTACCGGGCTAAAGGTTAGCATGTTTAAAATACGTAAGTCGTTTTGTTCATCAATTTAAGTAGATAACTCATCAGTTGTTTTGCATCAGAGCGATAATTTTTGAGATAGTTATTAAAACTGTTTAAAGGTTGTCAAACGTTGTTTCTCGTTGTATATCCTTTAATTCTAGAGTTAAATTGATAAATAACGTGTACGAATTTGTTTAACGCATTTGTTTTGGTTACTCGACGTCTCCGTTCTCGTGTAGCCTACATATTGCGTTTTTTTTTAATTTGCTTACCGGGCTAAAGGTTAGCATGTTTAAAATACGTAAGTCGTTTTGTTCAACAAATTTGAGTAGATAACTCATCAGTTGTTTGCATCAGAGCGACAATTTTTGAGATAGTTATTAAAACTGTTTAAAGGTTGTCAAACGTTGTTTCTCGTTGTATATCCTTTAATTCTAGAGTTAAATTGATAAATAACGTGTACGAATTTGTTTAACGCATTTGTTTTGGTTACTCGACGTCTCCGTTCTCGTGTAGCCTACATATTGCGTTTTTTTTTAATTTGCTTACCGGGCTAAAGGTTAGCATGTTTAAAATACGTAAGTCGTTTTGTTCAACAAATTTAAGTAGATAACTCATCAGTTGTTTGCATCAGAGCGACAATTTTTGAGATAGTTATTAAAACTGTTTAAAGGTTGTCAAACGTTGTTTCTCGTTGTATATCCTTTAATTCTAGAGTTAAATTGATAAATAACGTGTACGAATTTGTTTAACGCATTTGTTTTGGTTACTCGACGTCTCCGTTCTCGTGTAGCCTACATATTGCGTTTTTTTTTAATTTGCTTACCGGGCTAAAGGTTAGCATGTTTAAAATACGTAAGTCGTTTTGTTCATCAAATTTAAGTAGATAACTCATCAGTTGTTTGCATCAGAGCGATAATTTTTGAGATAGTTATTAAAACTGTTTAAAGGTTGTCAAACGTTGTTTCTCGTTGTATATCCTTTAATTCTAGAGTTAAATTGATAAATAACGTGTACGAATTTGTTTAACGCATTTGTTTTGGTTACTCGACGTCTCCGTTCTCGTGTAGCCTACATATTGCGTTTTTTTTTAATTTGCTTACCGGGCTAAAGGTTAGCATGTTTAAAATACGTAAGTCGTTTTGTTCATCAAATTTAAGTAGATAACTCATCAGTTGTTTGCATCAGAGCGACAATTTTTGAGATAGTTATTAAAACTGTTTAAAGGTTGTCAAACGTTGTTTCTCGTTGTATATCCTTTAATTCTAGAGTTAAATTGATAAATAACGTGTACGAATTTGTTTAACGCATTTGTTTTGGTTACTCGACGTCTCCGTTCTCGTGTAGCCTACATATTGCGTTTTTTTTTAATTTGCTTACCGGGCTAAAGGTTAGCATGTTTAAAATACGTAAGTCGTTTTGTTCATCAAATTTAAGTAGATAACTCATCAGTTGTTTGCATCAGAGCGACAATTTTTGAGATAGTTATTAAAACTGTTTAAAGGTTGTCAAACGTTGTTTCTCGTTGTATATCCTTTAATTCTAGAGTTAAATTGATAAATAACGTGTACGAATTTGTTTAACGCATTTGTTTTGGTTACTCGACGTCTCCGTTCTCGTGTAGCCTACATATTGCGTTTTTTTTTAATTTGCTTACCGGGCTAAAGGTTAGCATGTTTAAAATACGTAAGTCGTTTTGTTCATCAAATTTAGTAGATAACTCATCAGTTGTTTGCATCAGAGCGACAATTTTTGAGATAGTTATTAAACTGTTTAAAGGTTGTCAAACGTTGTTTCTCGTTGTATATCCTTTAATTCTAGAGTTAAATTGATAATACGTGTACGAATTTGTTTAACGCATTTGTTTTGGTTACTCGACGTCTCCGTTCTCGTGTAGCCTACATATTGCGTTTTTTTTTAATTTGCTTACCGGGCTAAAGGTTAGCATGTTAAAATACGTAAGTCGTTTTGTTCATCAAATTTAAGTAGATAACTCATCAGTTGTTTGCATCAAGCGATAATTTTTGAGATAGTTATTAAAACTGTTTAAAGGTTGTCAAACGTTGTTTCTCGTTGTATATCCTTTAATTCTAGAGTTAAATTGATAAATAACGTGTACGAATTTGTTTAACGCATTTGTTTTGTTACTCGACGTCTCCGTTCTCGTGTAGCCTACATATTGCGTTTTTTTTTAATTTGCTTACCGGGCTAAAGGTTAGCATGTTTAAAATACGTAAGTCGTTTTGTTCATCAAATTTAAGTAGATAACTCATCAGTTTGTTTGCATCAGAGCGACAATTTTTGAGATAGTTATTAAAACTGTTTAAAGGTTGTCAAACGTTGTTTCTCGTTGTATATCCTTTAATTCTAGAGTTAAATTGATAAATAACGTGTACGAATTTGTTTAACGCATTTGTTTTGGTTACTCGACGTCTCCGTTCTCGTGTAGCCTACATATTGCGTTTTTTTTTAATTTGCTTACCGGCTAAAGGTTAGCATGTTTAAAATACGTAAGTCGTTTTGTTCATCAATTTAAGTAGATAACTCATCAGTTGTTTGCATCAGAGCGATAATTTTTGAGATAGTTATTAAACTGTTTAAAGTTTGTCAAACGTTGTTTCTCGTTGTATATCCTTTAATTCTAGAGTTAAATTGATAAATAACGTGTACGAATTTGTTTAACGCATTTGTTTTGGTTACTCGACGTCTCCGTTCTCGTGTAGCCTACATATTGCGTTTTTTTTAAATTTGCTTACCGGCTAAAGGTTAGCATGTTAAAATACGTAAGTCGTTTTGTTCATCAATTTAGTAGATAACTCATCAGTTGTTTGCATCAGAGCGATAATTTTTGAGATAGTATTAAAACTGTTTAAAGGTTGTCAAACGTTGTTTCTCGTTGTATATCCTTTAATTCTAGAGTTAAATTGATAAATAACGTGTACGAAATTTGTTTAAAACGCATTTGTTTTGGTTACTCGACGTCTCCGTTCTCGTGTAGCCTACATATTGCGTTTTTTTTTAATTTGCTTACCGGGCTAAAGGTTAGCATGTTTAAAATACGTAAGTCGTTTTGTTCATCAAATTAAGTAGATAACTCATCAGTTTGTTGCATCAGAGCGACAATTTTTGAGATAGTTATTAAAACTGTTTAAAGGTTGTCAAACGTTGTTTTCTCGTTGTATATCCTTTAATTCTAGAGTTAAATTGATAAATAACGTGTACGAATTTGTTTAACGCATTTGTTTTGGTTACTCGACGTCTCCGTTCTCGTGTAGCCTACATATTGCGTTTTTTTTTAATTTGCTTACCGGGCTAAAGGTTAGCATGTTTAAAATACGTAAGTCGTTTTGTTCAACAAATTTAAGTAGATAACTCATCAGTTGTTTGCATCAGAGCGACAATTTTTGAGATAGTTATTAAAACTGTTTAAAGGTTTGTCAAACGTTGTTTCTCGTTGTATATCCTTTAATCTAGAGTTAAATTGATAAATAACGTGTACGAATTTGTTTAACGCATTTGTTTTGGTTACTCGACGTCTCCGTTCTCGTGTAGCCTACATATTGCGTTTTTTTTTAATTTGCTTACCGGGCTAAAGGTTAGCATGTTTAAAATACGTAAGTCGTTTGTTCATCAAATTTAGTAGATAACTCAGCAGTTGTTTGCATCAGAGCGACAATTTTTGAGATAGTTATTAAAACTGTTTAAAGGTTGTCAAACGTTGTTTCTCGTTGTATATCCTTTAATTCTAGAGTTAAATTGATAAATAACGTGTACGAATTTGTTTAACGCATTTGTTTTGGTTACTCGACGTCTCCGTTCTCGTGTAGCCCTACATATTGCGTTTTTTTTTAATTTGCTTACCGGGCTAAAGGTTAGCATGTTTTTAAAATACGTAAGTCGTTTTGTTCATCAAATTTAAGTAGATAACTCATCAGTTGTTTGCATCAGAGCGACAATTTTGAGATAGTTATTAAAACTGTTTAAAGGTTGTCAAACGTTGTTTCTCGTTGTATATCCTTTAATTCTAGAGTTAAATTGATAAATAACGTGTACGAATTTGTTTAACGCATTTGTTTTGGTTACTCGACGTCTCCGTTCTCGTGTAGCCTACATATTGCGTTTTTTTTTAATTTGCTTACCGGGCTAAAGGTTAGCATGCTTAAAATACGTAAGTCGTTTTGTTCAACAAATTTAAGTAGATAACTCATCAGTTGTTTGCATCAGAGCGATAATTTTTGAGATAGTTATTAAAACTGTTTAAAGGTTGTCAAACGTTGTTTCTCGTTGTATATCCTTTAATTCTAGAGTTAAATTGATAAATAACGTGTACGAATTTGTTAACGCATTTGTTTTGGTTACTCGACGTCTCCGTTCTCGTGTAGCCTACATATTGCGTAATTTGCTTACCGGGCTAAAGGTTAGCATGTTTAAAATACGTAAGTCGTTTTGTTCAACAAATTTAAGTAGATAACTCATCAGTTGTTTGCATCAGAGCGACAATTTTTGAGATAGGTTATTAAAACTGTTTAAAGGTTGTCAAACGTTGTTTCTCGTTGTATATCCTTTAATTCTAGAGTTAAATTGATAAATAACGTGTACGAATTTTGTTTAACGCATTTGTTTTGGTTACTCGACGTCTCCGTTTCTCGTGTAGCCTACATATTGCGTTTTTTTTTAATTTGCTTACCGGGCTAAAGGTTAGCATGTTTAAAATACGTAAGTCGTTTTGTTCACAAATTTAAGTAGATAACTCATCAGTTTGTTTGCATCAGAGCGATAATTTTTGAGATAGTTATTAAAACTGTTTAAAGGTTGTCAAACGTTGTTTCTCGTTGTATATCCTTTAATTCTAGAGTTAAATTGATAAATAACGTGTACGAATTTGTTTAACGCATTTGTTTTGGTTACTCGACGTCTCCGTTCTCGTGTAGCCTACATATTGCGTAATTTGCTTTACCGGCTAAAGGTTAGCATGTTTAAAATACGTAAGTCGTTTGTTCAACAAATTTAAGTAGATAACTCATCAGATTGTTTGCATCAGAGCGACAATTTTTGAGATAGTTATTAAAACTGTTTAAAGGTTGTCAAACGTTGTGTCTCGTGTATATCTTTAATTCTAGAGTTAAATGATAATACACGTGTAGCGATTTGTTTAACGCATTTGTTTTGTTACTCGACGTCTCCGTTCTCGTGTAGCCTACCTATTGCGTCTTAATTTGCTTACCGGCTAAGGTTAGCATGTTAAATACGTCAGTCGTTTGTTCAACAATTAAGAAGTATATCACTCATCAGTGTTTGCATCAGAGCGATAATTTTTGAGATAGTTCATGAAAAACTGTGTCAAGTGTAAAATGGGGAAGAGGACCGTGTTTCTCGTTGTATCATTTAATTCTAGAGTTAAATTGTATAAATAACGTGTACGAATTTGTTTAACGCATTTGTTTGGTGACTCGACGTCACGTTCTCGGTAGGCCTACATATTGCGTTTTTTTTTAATTTGCTTACCGGCTAAAGGTTAGCAGTTTTAAATACGTAAGTCGTTTTGTTCATCAAATTTAGTAGATAACTCATCAGTTGTTTGCATCAGAGCGATAATTTTTGAGATAGTTATTAAAACTGTTTAAAGTTGTCAAACGTTGTTTCTCGTTGTATATCCTTTAATTCTAGAGTTAAATTGATAAATAACGTGTACGAATTGTTTCTTAACGCATTTGTTTTGGTTGTCAGCTACCGACGTCCGTTCTCCGTGTGCGGGAGCTAGCCTACATATTGCGCTTTTGATTTTTAATTTGCTCATACGCACGGAGCTAACGGTTAGACATGTCGTGTAACATATACGTAAGTCTGTTTTGTTCATCAAATTTAAGTAGATAAGTCATACAGTGGTAATGACATCAGATGCGGCCAATCATCTTTGCGATAGTTATATAAAATCTGTTTAAGGTGGTGTCAACGTTGTATCCTCATGTATGTATACAATCCTGTATGACTAGAGCTTGAAATTGATAAATCCCGTGTGACGACGATTTGTTAACATGCATTTGTTTTGGTTTGACGTCGAGCGTCTATCGTTCTCGTAGCAGCCTACATATGCGTATTTGATTTGCTACCGGCTAAAGTCGCATGATTTTACAAATACGTAGTCGTTTTGTGTTCAACAGAATTTGAGTAGATCACTCATACAGTTGCGTTGGCATCAGAAGCGAGCAATTTTTGAGATAGTTATCTAAACTGTTTAAGGTAGTCAAACGTTGCGTATCTCGTGTATATAGCCTTTAATTCTAGAGTTAATTGACGAAATACGTGTACGAATTTGTTTAACCCGCATTAGTTTTGGGTACTCGACGTCTCGCGTTCTCGTGTAGCCTACATATGCGTTTTTTGTTTATTTGCGTACCAGGGCTAAAGGTATGCATGTTTAAAATACGTAAGTCGTTTTGTTCAACAATCTATGAGTAGATAACTCATCAGAGTGTTTGCATCAGATGTCGAGTCAATTTTTGAGATGGGGAGTTATTCACAACTGTTTAAGAGGTTGTCACAACGTTCTTTGTCATCGTGTAGATATCCTTAATTCTTAGAGTAACATTGATAAATAACGTGATACGATATTTCGTGTTAAGACGCATCTGTTTGGTTACTCGACGTACTCCGTTCTCGTGTAGCCTACATATTGACGTAATTGCTTACGGGCTAAAGGTAGCACGTTTAAATACGTAAGTCGTTTGTTCAACAAATTTGATAGTAGATAACTCATCAGTTGATTGCATCAGAGCGACAATTTGAGATAGTATTAAAACTGTTTAAAGGCTTGTCACACGGTGTTTCTCGTTGTGCTATCCACTTTAATTCTAGAGTTAATGATAAATAACGTGTACGAATTGTTTTAACGCATTTGTTTTGGTTACTCGACGTCTCCGTTCTCGTGTAGCACTCACATACGTGCGTTTTTTTTAATTTGCTTACCGGGCTAAAACCGGGCCTAGGATTATAGCATGGTTAAAATACGTAAGTCGTTTGTCATCTCAAATTCAGTAGATAACTCATCAGTGTTTGCATCAGAGCGATAATTTTTGAGATATTTATTAAAACTGTTTAAGGTTGTCAAACGTTGTTTCTCGTTGTATATCCTTTAATTCTAGAGTTAAATTGATAAATAACGTGTACGAATTTGTTTAACGCATTGTTTTGGTTACTCGACGTCTCCGTTCTCGTGTAGCCTACATATTGCGTTTTTTTTAATTTGCTTACCGGCTAAAGGTTAGCATGTTAAAATACGTAATCGTTTTGTTCATCAAATTTAAGTAGATAACTCATCAGTTGTTTGCATCAGAGCGACAATTTTTGAGATAGTTATTAAAACTGTTTAAAGGTTGTCAAACGTTGTTTCTCGTTGTATATCCTTTAATTCTAGAGTTAAATTGATAATACGTGTACGAATTTGTTTAACGCATTTGTTTTGGTTACTCGACGTCTCCGTTCTCGTGTAGCCTAATATTGCGTTTATTTGCTTACCCGGGCTAAGGTAGCATGTTTAAAATACGTAAGGTCGTTTGTTCATCAAATTTAGTAGATAACTCATCAGTTGTTTGCATCAGAGCGACAATTTTTGAGATAGTATTAAAACTGTTTAAAAGTTGTCAAACGTTGTTTCTCGTTGTATATCCTTTAATTCTAGAGTTAATTGATAAATAACGTGTACGAATTTGTTTAAACGCATTTGTTTTGGTTACTCGACGTCTCCGTTCTCGTGTAGCCTACATATTGCGTTTTTTTTAATTTGCTTACCGGGCTAAAGGTTAGCATGTTTAAATACGTAGTCGTTTTGTTCATACAAATTTAAGTAGATAACTCATCAGTTGTTTGCATCAGAGCGATAATTTTTGAGATAGTTATTAAAACTGTTTAAAGGTTGTCAAACGTTGTTTTCTCGTTGTATATCCTTTAATTCTAGAGTAAATTGATAAATAACGTGTACGAATTTGTTTAACAGCATTTGTTTGGTTACTCGACGTCTCCGTTCTCGTGTAGCCTACATATTGCGTAATTTGCTTACCGGGCTAAAGGTTAGCATGTTTAAATACGTAAGTCGTTTTGTTCATCAAATTTAAGTAGATAACTCACAGTTGATTTGCATCAGAGCGACAATTTTTGAGATAGTTATTAAAACTGTTAAGGGTAGTCAAACGTTGTTTCTCGTTGTATATCCTTTAATTCTAGAGTTAAATGATAAATAACGTGTACGAATTGTTTAACGCATTTGTTTTGGTTACTCGCACGTCTCCGTTCTCGTGTAGCCTACATATTGCGTAATTTGCTTACCGGGCTAAAGTTACATGTTTAAAATACGTAAGGTCGTTTTGTTCACAATTTAGTAGATACTCAGCAGTTGTTTGACATCAGAGCGATAATTTTTTGAGATAGTTATTAAAACTGTTTAAAGGTTGTCAAACGTTGTTTCTCGTTGTATATCCTTTAATTCTAGAGTTAAATGATAAATAACGTGTACGAATTGTTTAACGCATTTGTTTTGGTTACTCGACGTCTCCGTTCTCGTGTAGCCTACTATTGCGTAATTTGCTTACCGGGCTAAAGGTTAGCATGTTTAAAATACGTAAGTCGTTTTGTTCAACAAATTTAGTAGATAACTCATCAGTTGTTTGCATCAGAGCGACAAATGAGATAGTTATTAAAACTGTTATAAGGTTGTCAAGACGTTGTTTCTCGTGTATATCTTTAATTCTAGAGTTAATGAGTAGAGATTGAAACGTGTAGCGATTTGTTGATAAACGCATTTTTGTTTTGGTACTGTCGACGTCTCGTTCGTCGTGTATAGCCATACCTATTGTGCGTTTTGTTTAATTTGCTTACCGGGCTGAAGGTTAGCATGCTTAAATTACGCAAGTCGTTTGCTTCATGCAAATTTAGTAGATAACTCATCAGTTGTTTGCATCAGAGCGAAATTTTTGAGATCGTTATTAAAACTGTTTAAAGGTTGTCAAACGTGTTTCTCGTTGTATATCCTTTAATTCTAGAGTTAAATGATAAATAACGTGTACGAAGTTGTTAACGCATTTGTTTTGGTTACTCGCCGTCCCGTTCTCGTGTAGCCTACATATTGCGTAATTTGCTTACCGGGCTAAAGGTAGCATGTCTTAAAATACGTAAGTCGTTTTGTTTCATCAAATTTAAGTAGATAACTCAATCAGTTGTTTGCATCAGAGCGACAATTTTGAGATAGTTATTAAACTGTTAAGGTTGATCAAACGTTGTTTCTCGTTGTATATCCTTTAATCTAGAGTTAAATTGATAAATAACGTGTACGAATTTGTCTAAACGCATTTGTTTGTTACTCGACGTCTCCGTTCACTCGTGTAGCCTACATATATTGCAGAATATATTAGTTTGCATTACCGGAGCTAAGGTTTAGCACTTATTAAAATACGTAGTCGTTTATGTCTCAACACAATGACGTAGCATAACTCAGCAGTTGTTTGCATCAGAGCGACAATTTTTGAGCTAGTATAGTCAAAACTGTTTAAGAGGTGTCAACGTTTGTTTCTCGTGTCATAGTGCGTTTTCTAGTATCTAAGAGTTAACTTGATAATAACGTGTAACGAATTTGTTTAACACGCATTTGTTTTGGTTACTCGACGTCTCGTTCTCAGTGTAGCTTACATATGCGTCTTTAATTGCCTGACCTTACCGGGCTAAAGGTTAGCATGCTCTAAACTACGTTCAGTCGTTTGTTCATACATAGATTAAGTAGATAGATCACTCAATCGATATGTATTGCGCTCAGAGCGATCAATTTATTGAGAAGTTATTAAACTGTTTAAAGGTTGTCAAACGTTGTTTCTCGTGTTGTATATCCTTTAATTCTAGATGTTAAATTGATAAATACGTGTACGAATTTGTTATAAACGCATTTGTTTTAGGTTTACGTCGACGTCTCCGTTCTCGTGTAGCCTACATATGTGCGTAAAATTTGTCTTACTCGGCTAAAGGTTAGCATGTCTTTAAATACGTAAGTCGTTTTGTGTCATCAAATGTTAAGTAGATAACTCATGCGAGTTTTTGCATCAGAGCGACAATTTTTAGAGAGATAGTTAGTAAACTGCATTTAGGTTGTCAAATTCGTTGTTTCTACGCTCGTTGTATATCCATTTATTCTAGAGTTAAATCTGATAACATACACGTGTAACGACTTTGTTTCTAATAAAAAGCGCAGTTGTTTTGGTTACGACCTCGACGTCATCCGTTCTCTGTGTAGCCTACATATTGCGTTTTTTTTTATTTGCTTACCGGCTAAAGGTTAGCATGTTAAATACTAAGTTCGTTTTTCATCAATTAAGTAGATAACTCATCAGTTGTTTTGCCATCAGAGCGATATTTTTGAGATAGTTTATTAAAACTGTTTAAAGGTTGTCAAACGTTGTTTTCGTCGTTGTATACCTTTAATTCTAGAGTTAAATTGATAAATAACGTGTACGAATTTGTTTAACGCATTTGTTTTGGTTACTCGACGTCTCCGTTCTCGTGTAGCCTACATATTGCGTTTTTTTTTATTTGCTTACCGGGCTAAAGGTTAGCATGTTTAAAATACGTAAGTCGTTTTGTTCATCAATTTAGTAGATAACTCATCAGTTGTTTGCATCAGAGCGATAATTTTTGAGATAGTTTTAAACTGTTTTAAAGGTTGTCAACGTTGTTTCTCGTTGTATATCCTTTAATTCTAGAGTTAAATTGATAAATAACGTGTACGAATTTGTTTAACGCATTTGTTTTGGTTACTCGACGTCTCCGTTCTCGTGTGCCTACATATTGCGTTTTTTTTAATTTGCTTACCGGGCTAAAGGTTAGCATGTTTAAAATACGTAATGTCGTTTTGTTCATCAAATTTAAGTAGATAACTCATCAGTTGTTTGCATCAGAGCGATAATTTTTTGAGATAGTTATTAAAACTGTTTAAAGGTTGTCAAACGTTGTCTCGTTGTATATCCTTTAATTCTAGAGTAAATTGATAATAACGTGTACGATTTGTTAACGCATGTGTTTTGGTTACTCGACGTCTCCGTTCTCGTGTAGCCTACATATTGCGTAATTTGCTTCCCGGCGAAAGGGTTAGCATGTTTAAAATACGTAGTCGTTTGTGTTCATCAATTTAAGTAGATACTCATCAGTTGTTTGCATCAGAGCGACAATGATAGTTATTAACTGTTTAAAGGTGGTCAAACGTGTTTCTCTCGTTGTATATCCTTTAATTCTAGAGTAAATTGATATAACGTGTACGAATTTGTTTACGCATTTGTTTTGGTTACTCGACGTCCTCGTGTCTCTCGTGTAGCCTACATATTGCGTTTAATTTGCCTTACTGGCTAAGGTTAGCATGTCTTAAATACGTAAGTCGTTTTGTTCAACAAATTTTACAGTAGATACTCATCAGTTGTTTGCATCAGAGCGATCACTTTTTGAGATATGTTAGTTAAAACTGTTTAAAGGTTGTCAACGTTGTTTTCTCTCGTTGTATATCGTTTAATTCTAGAGTTAAATTGATAAATAACGTGTACGAATTTG
>JARSSU010033034.1:0-24538 GCA_029619165.1 Eurosta solidaginis | reverse complement strand
TTTACCTTTGCTAGGCCGTGCTCTGTGTACCCCGTTATAAATCTATACAAAGCAGACTACCAACGTAGCAAGAGTCACTCCGGCCCATCTTATTTCTGAATACTGTTTTCTCATTCAGATTCAACCTCGTCATTTATGATCTATGTCGTTCAGCATACGATTTGTTGCCATAAGACACCAACATTTTTTTTTAAATTGGAATGTGGAATCATCGACTCTTACAGCAAATATACCTATGGTTCCTCTGAATCCTTTAAGAGGACTTTGTTTATATTGTTTATAAGTTGCACCTATTTAATGGGGGCGAAGTACGGTTAACACAACAGCAACAAGACCACCAAATTTCAACGAACAAAATAAATATAAACTTACTTTGCACATTTTTTTTGTTTTCGAATAAAATTTGATAAGTTTCTGCATTAGCTTTTTCAAAATTTCGACACCCTCCATCAAAAAAACTGTTCGTGTTTCGGTCAATCCTTTTTCTAGGTACTATATCCTTCTTTTGTGGAATTTGGGGATATGAAGTTTTTCGAGTGGGAACACTTGACGTGAAATGTCCCTATATATGTAGCAAAAAGCAGGGTATTAGTCTGACCAAGAGCAATAGCATATTAGAAATCAATTCCTCTTGTAACAAAAATTTATTAAAACATTAAGAACAAGTAAAGGTGGCTAAGTTCGGATGAACCGAACATTATATACTCAGCGTGAGCTTCAATTGTACATTTCATTTCAGATAAATTACTTTTCTACATAACACGTGGCACCGCCTATTTAAAATAAATATCTCCCCATTTCCTCTTACAATAAAACTTGATAAGTGAAATGTCATTGATTCAAAACTATTTTTTCAAGTTATAACTTATTATTCTAGTCTACGACCTTTTAAATTTGTTTTGTATAAAAGTGGGCGTGGTCTTTGACCGATCCCGTCCATTTTTACTACAACTATTTTGTGCTATAAGGAAAACATGTGTGCACAATTTCATTACGATCCGTTAATTTTTCTTGGAGTAATGGCTCCCGAAACAGAGAAAATTGCTTAGTAATAAAAGGGCAGTGCCACGCCTATCTTTTTAAATTTGAAGTTTTTCCTATTTATTGTTATAAATCCACTTGGGAAATGAAACACCATTGATATGAAGCTCTTTTTTGCAAAGATATAGCTTATTTTATTCGTCGACCACCCTTTTAAATATCATTTATATAAAAGTGGGCGTGGTCCTTTAACGATTTCGTTAATTTTCTTCATAGCATTCCTTATAGTAAAGGCAACCTCTCCGCCGAATTTTGTTACGATAGGTTTAACGATTTTTGAGTTATGATTAATAATATTTTTAAAATTTATTTTATCACAAGGGGGCGATGCCACGCCCGTTTTAAAAATTTTTTTCAAATTTTTATCAAGAGTCTCAATATCAGTCCACATGTCAAATTTCAACATTCTAGGTGTATTATTTACTAAATAATCAGGTTTTTTGTGTTTTCCAAAATGTTATATATATAAAAAGTGGGCGTGGTTATCATCCGATTTCGCTCATTTTCAATAGCAATCTATTCTGAGTACAGAGAAGCTCGTGTATCAAGTTTGGTGAAGATATCTCAATATTTAATCAAGTTATCGTGTTAATGGACGGACGGACGCACATGGCTCAATCAAATTTTTTTTTCGATACTGATGATTTTGATATATGGAAGTCTATATCTATCTCGATTCCTTTATACCTGTACAACCAACTGTTATCCAATCAAAGTTAATATACTCCGTGTGCAAAGCACGCTGAGTATAAAAATTCATTTGACTACTTTTTGCACACAAATGCCTCGTGAATACACATGTCAATCACTTGCACGTCGGGCATTTAAAGTAATATGCAAACTATTTTTTCATTACTCTGCTTATAAGCAGAAGCTTAGTTCGAGATAATCATTTCAAATGCTTTACAATACTGAAAACAGCTAATCCGTGTTTGTTTTCCTCCTTTTTTAATTTATTCAATGCGTATTTTATCGACACACTTCCCTCAAAAACCCCCCGGTCCCTATGTAAATATTTCATTGACTTTCAACTTTTAAGCATCTCGGCTGGGCTGCATTTATTTACATAATCTTTATTCTCGTACTAGAAACCATTTCTTATCAAATAATCCCCACGTGTGCACAATTTAACCCCTTTTTCCCGCGCTCAACACGTGTTAGAAGTAAACTGATAGTAAGTGCATTATAACTTGCGCCTTTGTGGTCACACTGGTGCGACTATAAAAAAACGAGCTTTAAAATGATTTAAATTTGTATTTATAAATGCATTGACTGTTTTAAATTTTTTCACATTGCTTTGTTTTTTTTTAGTTTTTTTACTCGCATAATTTATTATTAGCCAGACGTTTGGGCTATGCGACATCTGGCATATAGCGTCTAGTTGATAAGCATTGTGTTATAATAAATATGTATATTATATATATGTATGTATATAGCTTTGTATTTATATGAATATATATTTAAAATATATTTTTCTGATAAATTTCCGCGATTTTCTGATGCAATCCATAAACTTAAGTGAGTAAGTCAATTTGGCGATTATGTCAGGTATTAAATATATTAAACCCAAGGCAAAGGTCTCAAGTGTGAAATTCGCAAACAAATTGCAAACAATATATAAATTATTATTAGTTTTTTTTCTAAAAATATGCATATTATGTAAGCATGTCGGTGTGTATATTAGGCTGTCTTGCTTGACGTACAAAAATTTACTTTCTTTTATAAGATTTAGATTAGAGATAAATAAAATTGTCTATATTTATTAAAGGCGCTATTAAGACCAGTTTATTACTCTGGTTATTGATAATTTTGACACGATTTTTCTAATTTAAAAGCATATATGTAGTACTAACTACTTACTGCCCTGAATAATAAAAAACAATTTTAAGGGTGATTGGCTTGGAAACAGATCATTTCCAAGCTTTCATGTAGTGCTGTTATAATTCTGTTTAAAATTGTATTCTGTTTCTCAAAAGCACGTCCATTCCGATAACGTCATTATAATTGTACACTAATAGATAAGATTTTTGCGAATTACATAATATAGGGGTGGTATGCATAATGTGCTTTCCAAGCCTTAATGCACTTCGGATATGTAGAGATCATAGGAGTATGCTCATGCTTATGTTGCTCAAAATCCCGACTATTCTGACAACGACCTCAACAATCAC
This sequence comes from Eurosta solidaginis, assembly GCA_029619165.1. Classification (NCBI taxonomy): domain Eukaryota; kingdom Metazoa; phylum Arthropoda; class Insecta; order Diptera; family Tephritidae; genus Eurosta; species Eurosta solidaginis. The sequence continues at coordinate 21,326 of JARSSU010033034.1, read as the reverse complement.
TTATATATATTATATAATTATATTTGCTATAGATGGCCTATCCAGAATTTAAAATTCAAATAAGTTAAGACTAAATTTAAACAAAGCTCTTTCCACTATCTCAACAGACTTCTGTTTTGGTGCCCGAGCCCCGTTTCCGCTCATCAAAAATTTGATTATAGTTCTATATAAAAAAATAATATGTTAAAACTTAGTTTGCTAATTTTATAAATTCGCTGCCTTATACATATCTAAACAAACAAATTCATTCTGCTCATCATTAAATATAATTGCTCAACTAGTGCAAGATTTTATTAACTTATAGGTTAGGCTAGGTTGAACTGACTGGTCAATAAACACCTCACATAGACTGAATGTGTTCACAGTGTTAACAGAACTTGTTTGATGACCAACAAAAACCTCCAAACTCTTGACAAATACTAGAAACTGTGTAGGACTTAGCTTAATTACTGCCTCGAGATCTGGCAACTCTGCCGCTCTTAGTGCTCAGCCGTTTATACCTGCAGTTCGCTCTTCATACATCTGCTGTAACTGCGGAGGCCTAACTTATCTTTTTAAGGAATTGAGCAACAGTCTTATGTTGTAGTATTTCGTTTCTGGTGCTTACTTCAAGGCCACTATTTCCGTACGAAAGACCCTGTAATAATCTGGTAGCCCCTATGATCTACTTATTTCTAGATCGACCCAGTGAACAGCGTATCCTACCCGCTTCCGTTAATTTGGAATCATCGGTATGCACGTGTATAGCACGTTCTGAAATTTCAGCACCCTGTGCGAACCCACCATTATCTGCAGACTTTTTCATTTTGCATTTATATTATTATTATTATGTTTTTGATGCCAAATATACACAGACTTTTAAAAGGTTTTCTTTTTATTGAAGCATTTTTTAGAAACAAAAAGCAGTATAATCAGAAAAATACCTTTATTTTTGTTTCTGATTCCTGAAAGTAACTAACTACTGAATAACAACAAAAAAGTGAATTATTAACTACTTGTAAAACATGCGGCGTTCACATTGTAAGAACTGTACATAGAAAATTGAAAGAGTTTAGTTAATTAGTAACAGGCGAACTTATTCTTCAACTAAAATAAGTTGACTAGTAGTGCCGCCTATGGAAGCAGCAGACAGGCCAGGTGCAAAAACGAATTAAACTCCCTTGGCGTGACCAACTAATTCCAGTTGGCAGATGGAAGAAGCGACTTGTTGGACAGCCATAATCGTTTAAATGGCTCAGCGCCAATTAGTTAAGTAAATAAGTAGTTAATTGAAAATTAATTAAGAAATAACTACCTCTAACTATTATAGTGACTGACTTTTCATTCATTATTCATTAGAAACCAGATTATTGTTAGCTTGTAGTAACCTTCTTTTCCTGCTGGGAAGTTAGAGGGCGAACGTAAAAAAATAAATGTTTTCTACTTTCCAGAAAAGATATATGTGGCTACATATGGGTATGAAATTCCCGTCACGGTGTTGTTAATGTCATAAATTTACACTAATTTATTTCAACTTGCATTTCCTACAAAAAAAGTTATCAAGGAGTTTTACCCTGAGCCAAAGATCGTTTGAGTCATACAAACAAGTCATACTGGCACGAAAGATTTTATTTTATATGTATGTATGTTTGCCTCTCTATACGATTTATCCAATGAAACGTATGGTAGCCATCCTAACGTGTAAAAGTGGGACAACTAGTCTAACCATACCTCTTTAAGCCACTTTGCCCACCAAGATTTTCATGTAATCGGCTCCAAATTATCACAACAACAAAATTGTTGCTTTGACGTGACTTATACAATTTAAGACGTCTTAGCAATATAAGAATTACTCAAAAATCAATTCCCGTTTTTCACTGCGCGAAATTTTTATTCCAATTAAGTTATGGTTTCTCGCTGCGAATAACAGAAATTATTATTTAAATAAATCTTTTTTGTAGAATATGTTTTACATGTGTACATGTATGTATGTATATATATGAGCGATTTTTATTTCAAACGCTTTCATAAATAAGCCACCTAAACAATATTGCATCATACAAATTGTACCTTAAAAAAGGTAAAAGAGAACCAAATTTATTTGTTTTGAAAATATTAACCAAAGTACGAAATAATCCAAACCTGATATATTAAAAAAGTATTTGTATTCATAATCAAGGCAATAAAATCTAAATAAAGCTATTTGTATATATGTAAAATAGGTACATAATAAATAGCTGTGTTTTTTACACATATATACGTTTACGTTTTCGGGTAAAAAAAACGCTTATCCTCTCTTAGATAATGTTTAGGAGACCCATCTAGCGGCAGTGGTTAAATACCTAGTTACAGAACAGGTGTACAGAACAGCGGAGACAAACTTGTGTACAACACATAGCTGAATCGGTAGCGATGAATGGTGGACACACACCATTTGTAGAAGTAATACATAGACACATATTTCAGTTGCATCTGAGTATAATGCGTATTGAAATTTCGGAGTGCTAATTTTCTGCGCAGAAATTTCATAAGCGTAGATAAAGTTTAACGCTAGCAGTCCATATAATGTTTAAGATTATATGTATATAGATGTAGAAAAAAACACTGTTACTAAAGCTGCAGACATTGGTGCGTTATCGGTAACCGTATCGGTAACCTTATAACAGCTGATTCGACCAACCTTATGGGAATCAATGCAATCGATTATTGGTGCCGCTAAGGTCGTAACCGTATCGTAGCGACCAATTGGTTTTTGGTTTTCCGCCGTAAGGATAAACAGCTGATTACGTTAGGGATACGACTACAGCGATACGACAAACGGCACCAATGACTCCGCTTTAAGTAGCTACCCACTAATCGAAATCGGAACCGATTTATAATTTAATTTGATAAGGAATTTGTACGAGAGAGTTGACATAACTTTTTATAAATTAGCTGTTGTGAGTGATAGCAGATTTAAACAAAGTGTGGATTGAAGGACGAAATGCTGGAGCAGGTCTTGTGCTCATGCCCTACGCTCGCAATGCTACACTATCAAATCTAGAAGCAGCGAGTAGCATAGGTTCTAGAAAGCTTCTAGTATTTGCCAAGAGGGCGGAGTTTTTTTTATAATATAGGTCCTCGTTTCTGATAGGGGTTTTTCAGTTTGGTCTTTAAACAAATTTCAGTTAGTATTATGAACTCATTCAGTCTATGTAAAGTCCTCACGAGCTGGCCAGTTCAACTTACTTAGCCTGACATGACTTCGAAACAAATTTGCTCGCAACAAAAAGCGTATCAAAGCCCAACTTACGTACATCGGCATAACTTTTAAGATGATGATGCAGACCCCTGCTTTAAAGATATATATCAGTATCAATTTATGTGAGAACGGGCCGTCTGAGACTCTGTGACATACTGCCAAAATATCCCGTAAAATCAGCATCAACGATGTTGAATACATAGACTAGAGTAAAATATAAGGTCATTAACAAATAAAATAATTTAAAAGAAAAATTTTAAGTTAAACGGTTTTATTTAAAACAATATTTACATGAAGTAATAATAACACTAAAAGCTAGAAAATAATTAGGTAGGTCCTAGGTACTAGTCATCACACTCCTCATCAATCTAGGGCGTTGATCAGACAATTAAATAAAAGTGTTGGGCGCGTGAAATTTCTAAAAATGTAAGGCGTAGCATAACCTGATTAAGGTTCAGTTGGTCTTATATATGACTACTAATAGAAATTTGACGCGTCCAACACTTTTATTAATTATCTGATCAACGCCCTAGATTTATGAGGAGTGTGATGACTAGTACCTAGGACCTACCTAATTATTTTCTAGTTTTTAGTATTATTATAACATCATGTAAGTATTGTTTTCAATAAAATCGTTTAACTTAAAAATTTCTTTTTTAATTATTTTATTTTCAAGTTTTTAGTCTTTATTTAATTGCCCATTATTTCTCATTCTATTTAGTTCATTTAGTGACTCATTATTACAAGGACTCTTTCCTGACAATTTGTACAATCTAAGTCCTCAATACATAATCCTTCCAAAGACTTTACTCGACTCTGCGCCACGTATGCTTGTCCCTCCTCCAACTCCAAAATATTTTGATGTCACTTCTACTGGACTGTATGTAATATTTGTTCAAAATATAAGCCAAATCGGATATCATAGGTCGCTTTCTATTCATATCTCGATCCTTGCGCCACCTAGCGGCGATTTTTTTAATAGGTCACTTTATTCTTGTATGTATTATGTGTTCCAAATATGAGCCAAATCGGACTACAAATACGATTTTTGTGAATATATCGACCCTTGCGCCACCTAGCGGCGATTTTTTTCTTATTATTGCATTGTCATCGGGTTCTGAACTATATTCCAAGTTCAAGCTTGTAGCTTATCGGGAAGTTACTTAAATTTCAATTACAAAATTCGTTCACAACGGCCGTACATGCGGCCTGCCTGTCAAGTCAAGCTAAATAAAACCGTTTAAAAATATTTTCGAGTAGGTTAATATTGATATAAATAGCCCGTAAAAATAAAATTGTATTGTCACAGGGTGCGATGCCATTTTAATTGCTATTAACTGGTCCAGAATCAGAGCTAATGATAAAGGTGGTTTCAATTTACCTTGAAGTCGCATCTCTATATAAATATTTGTAATAGGCGGAAAGCTTAGTTTTATATTCATAAGTGGGCCTGAAATATAACAGCTAGCATATTCCGTGACTATTTAGAGAAAACGCGATATGTAACTGTGTTTTTGACCTGGCAGCGATTTGTATATAAAACTCAGGCTTGTCAAAACCGACAAATTTTTCTCAGCAGAAAAATTGGCTGCGATAATATGAAAAATCTGCGAATATGAGAATGCACCTGGACATAGTTTACTGGGAACTCTAGAGAGTAGAAAGAAGCAAAAATTATGGACTCATCGCTTCCAGGTATTTGCTTATCTGCGTTTGAATTTTATTGCGATAACTAGTGCTTTTTGGTCGCAGGCCAAACTATTTTTTCAGAGCTTTTTAGAGAACAGGGAATCACAGCGTCTTTTTGGAAGAAACCAACATGACTGACTGATTTGTTGCAGCAACTGCTCTTCGCTCACAAACAGGTCAATAGACAATGACAATCACAGATACAATCACAGTTTTCGTGAAAGATATAACTAGCTTCGATCACATGAAACAATTCGTTATATCGATTTCTTCCAAGAAGATGCTGTGATTTCTCAGGATCTCTAAAACGCTCTAAATAAATGTGAGACTTCGTTGATTTATCCGCGACTTGCACGCAGAATCTTCTGTCTGGAAGGAGGAGCACTCTACATTCATACCACGACGGCCGCACAGGAAGCAAAATATTCACAAATAGGAACCATTCTTGATTAAAAATAAATGAAGATATGTGTATGTATGAAGAATGTTCATGTGAATAAATTAAACTTCATCAATATTAATATAGAACAAGTAAGGAAGGTTAAGTTCGGGTGTAACCGAACATTACATACTCAGTTGAGAGCTATGGTGGCAACATAAGGGAAAATAACCATTTAGGAAAATGAACCGAGGGTAACCCTGGAATGTGTTTGTATGACATGTGTATCAAATGGAAGGTATTAAAGAGTATTTTAAGAGGGAGTGGGCCATAGTTCTATAGATGGACGCCATTTAGGGATATCGCCATAACGGTGGACCAGGGCTGACTCTAGAATTTTTTTGTTCGATATGGGTATCATATGAAAGGTGTTAATGAGTATTTTAAAAGGGAGTGGGCCTAAGTTCTATAAGTGAAAGCATTTTCGAGATATCGCCATGAAGGTGGACCAGGGGTGAATCTATAATTTGTTTGTACGATATGGGTATCAAATGAAAGGTGTTAATGAGTATTTTAAAAGGGAGTGGGCCTTAGTTTTATGGGTGGACGCCTTTTCGAGATATCGCCATAAACGTGGACCAGGGGTGACTCTAGAATGCGTTTGTACAATATGGGTATCAAATGAAAGGTATTATTAAGTATTTTAAAAGGGAGTGTACCTTAGTTCTATAGGTGGGCGCCTTTTCGAGATATCGCCATAAAGGTGGACCAGGGGTGACTCTATAATGTGTTTGTACGATATGGGTATCAAACTAAAGGTAATAATGAGGGTTTTAAAAGGGAGTGGTGGTAGTTGTATATGTAAAGGCCTTTTCAAGATATCAGCCAAAATGTGGACCAGGCTGACCCAGAACATCATCTGTCGGGAACCGCTAATTTATTTATATATTTAATACCACGAAAAGTTATCCTTCTAAGATTCCAAGTGCTTTTGATTTCGCCCTGCAAAACTTTTTCAATTTCTTCTATTTAATATGGTAGGTGTAACACCCATTCTACAAAGTTGTTTTCTAAAGTTATATTTTGCGTCAACAGACCAATCCAATTACCATGTTTCATCCCTTTTTTCGTATTTGGTATATTATTATGGCATTTTTTTCATTTTTAGTAATTTTCGATATCGAAAAAGTGGGCGTAGTCATAGTCCGATTTCGGCCATTTTTTACGCCGACATAAAGTGAGTTCAGATAAGTACGTGAACTGAGTTTAGTAAAGTTAAATCGATTTTTGCTCAAGTTATCGCGTTAACGGCCGAGCGAAAGGACAAACGGTCAACTGTGTATAAAAACTGGGCGTGGCTTCAACCGATTTCGCCTTTTTTCACAGAAAACAGTTACCGTCCTAGAATCTAAGCCTCTACCAAATTTCACAAGGATTGGTAATGTTTTGTTCGACATATGGCATTAAAAGTATGCTAGACAAATTAAATGAAAAGGAGCGGAGCCACGCCCATTTTAAAATTTCTTTTATTTTTATATTTTGTTGCACCATATCATTACTGGAGTTGAATGTTGACATAATTTACTTATACGCTGTAAAGATATTAACTTTTCTTTTAAAATTTGACTTTAAAAATTTTTTTTTAAAAAGTGGGCGCGGTCGTTCTCCGATTTTGCTAATTTTCATTAATCATACATATAGTAATAAGAGTAACGTTCCTGCCAAATTTCATCATGATATCTTCAACGACTGCCAAATTACAGCTTGCAAAACTTCTAAATTACCTTCTTTTAAAAGTGGGCGGTGCCACGCCCATTGTCCAAACTTTTACTAGTTTTCTATTCTGCGTCATAACTCACCTACCAAGGTTCATTGCTTTGTCCATATTTGGTAATGAATTATTGCACTTTTTCGATTTTTCGAAATTTTCGATATCGAAAAAGTGGGCGTGGTTATAGTCCGATATCGTTCATTTTAAATAGCGATCATCAAGATACCTCAACATTTACTCAAGTTATCGTGTTAACGGACGGACGGACGGACGGACATGGCTCAATCGAATTTTTTTTCGATACTGATGATTTTGATATATGGAAGTCTATATCTATCTCGATTCCTTTATACCTGTACAACCAACCGTTATCCAATCAAAGTTAATATACTCTGTGAGCTCTGCTCAACTGAGTATAAAAAAACAAAAACAATTAATTTTCCTATCAATTTAACAACTCAATGAGCACTTAAGTAAATGAGATCGGCTCTTGAAAATATTTCACTTTAGGCCATTACGACAACTTTGAAACTAAAACAAATTTTTCTTCATGTATGTTACATCTAAACTTGTGAGTTACGATTTACGACTAAATATTCTCAACCTTAATAAATTAGTAGTTTTCTGAATAGGAGTACCTATTGAACCATAAAACACGCCCATTAACCTCTCATCCTATGCAAACCGAAAGAAATGTGGTTTCATCTTCTATGCAAAGCTGAGATTGGGGTAAATGTGAAATATATTGCCGCTGCTAACAACTACGCCCATAAACAAATACGTGGCAAATAGTAAATTAAATAACACAAAAAAAAGAAAACAATTAGGGAAAAATATATATATATGTATATTTCGCGCATTGTTTTCGTCGTTCATATCAACATGTGTGCATATTAGGGTGGCATTAAATTGTATGTCGGAAAATTACAAACAAAATGTTTAGAGGGCATTCCTTGAGAAAAAGCCAGGTGCGGCAATGATGCTTCGGCGGGGTTTTACCCCAGCGGCTTGCTGTTCACATCTGTCATTACTCAATACATCGAGCAACAGCGTTGACACCAAAATTAGTTTTAATATCACTCCGAAAAGTTTTAACATTACACTTAACTGAATCTTCAAATTCGCATGCAATTGACTTGGAATTACCTATATGTTAACTTGTTCTATGAACTATATCAACGGTTTCAAACACCAATACCACCCTAGTGTGTGCATTAAGTATTTTGGCAAAAAAACTATTACACCTATTGATTGTTCAAGTAGAAGCTGTGGTGGTTAATAATATACTTTGGGTGGGTGAGTGTTTGGGTTAGGTTGGTAGCATGAAGTCTATGTCGCACATTTTGCAATTGTTGCCACCCCCTCTAGAGAAAAGCTCATTAAGTAAGCAACCATTTATTGCGCGGCGGAAACCTACGTGCATATATTAAGATATGTATATATATATGAGAATTATTTCGTTAAAGCGAAACAAAAGACCAGTAGGAATATCATCCTAACTTGGCGACCAGCGGTAGAGCGCTTTCGAAACACCAGCCAGGTGATATTCCGGTCATCAGTCAATATGTTTATGTATAATTAACGCACTCAGTAAAGTTTTTTGATTGGACCTTGCTAAACTCGATTCCAATTTCGTTAACTCTACCAAAGACTCGATTGTGAGCAATAATTTAAGTATTTTCATATACTAAATACCAGAATTGCACATAAACTCAGCAAAAAATACAAGGCGCGATAGACTCCGAAAATATTTTGGGCTGAGCATCTCCACCAATTTGCGCGTTGTTATTTTTGATTTTCCTACAAATTGGAGAGAACATGTTTTACGTGAGTTTTCACTGAGAAGCCTTCCCGCTAAGAAAAACTTTTTTCTAATAGAAAAAGACTTGTTTTCTATATTTATGATGTTGTTTTGCGCGGATCTTCGATGTGGTAGCCGGAGCACGCTACCACCACACCACGGGGGGCGCCATAAACTTGGAAAACTAAGACTGAACTCGTTCACTTTCTGGAAAGACTAAGACTTTACCTAATGTTATTATATAACTAGCATTTCAATGAATTTTAATCACGTTTATCTCGATCCCTATCACCTTTTGGTACTGACCCGATCTTGACCTTAGCAATTTTATTTTCGCCAGTAAAATTTCGTGGATGTAAATAACAATGAAACTAGGAATAAAACCAAATCACATACAGTTATTTTTGGAGCTGAATTTTGTGGTCGAAATCTCTTGCATCCATAATAATGTACAAGCAGATGCCTCCATCCAATCAGCCATAAGAATGCCCGCTGAACGCCTTTGATGTATATGTTTTATAAAAAATTATATTGAATATTTTCAGGGGCGTTCAAAAGAACTCGATTATTGGCATTTTTAGCAGTTTTTTTTACAATGTTCTACATTTTAAAGTACATTATTCCAGTAGCTGTGGAAAACAATAGTATTTAATTTAAAAAAGTGGCTGAATGCGTTTGTACAACTTCAAACATCGTCGGAGTGCGGGTTCAAATCCCACTCCCGTGAGAAAAGGCTTCGAAGAGATTTACAGGTATAATCCAAACAGCTGTCACTTTGTCCGTTCTGATGTCACGTTGTTTAAATTGTTCCCAAATTATTAAATAAATTAAAAGCAACAAAAGCGACAACACCAAGCTTCTTTGAAACGGCCTTACCAACGCTTAACTTTACCACATGTTGCCATACGAAGTATGAACTCTGAATAAGAGAAAATATTCAAAGGAGGCAATTGGGATAAGGTTTACAAAAATAAGGCATGACATGGATGAATGCGTTTGTAATACTTCAACCATCGTAGGTGTGCGGATTAAAATCACACTCCTCGGAGAAAAGGCTTTGAAGAGATTTACAAGGTATAATCGAAACAGCTGTCGCCTTGTCCGCATTGATGCCACGTTGTTTAAATTTTTCCCAAATTATTAAATAAAAAATTAAAAAATTGTTTGTTCAAATTTAGGAGAGGATTTCTAGGGCGAAATATGATATTCCATTTTACCTTATTTGAAACGCAATTTTTCACTATTTTAGGAATTGAGTGTTGATATCTCAAGACTTTCATATAAATATTTTGTAATGAGCCGAAGCGTTCCAAAAATCTTTTTATTAACTTCAAGAAAAAAATTCCTATTGGGTACCTCGTTATAGGATACCATTATTCTATTTCATTATCTTTGTCTGCATGCTGGGATTACTTTGAAAGCAAAATTCTTATATTACCATGTGCTTTTGTAGTACAGATATTCAAAAGCATTCGCAAAGAGTCCTGCAAGCACATATGTAAGTATAAATTCCGTCTTTCAGTGAGTTTTACAGCTCCGGCTCACGCTCATTTCTCACGGGAATGCTCTGGATCATTGAGAGACTTGAGAAGCAGATGTCATGAAATTTTCGCACTCGTGAAATGTGATAGGCAGATGTCGCCGCTGTTTTTCATTTAACTCATACGGCGAAAGGCTAAGCAGCGACATCTATTTTTGAAAAAGTAGGTTTATTAAAGGCAGCGTTGCCAAACTAAAATGAAGTAATTAACAAATTATCTGGCTGACAAATTGAACCAGACTTCTATTTGGATTTATCTGGCTCAAATCGTTGTTGTTGCATTTACATGCAAAATTATTTATCTGGCTCAGGATTTTTCCACCGAATGATAGCTAAAGCGTCGTTTAAGCTTGACAAAAACCTGAGCTGAGTTTGCTACTTCCAAAGCGTCATACAACCCTGTTGTGTGAAATGTTAACAAAATAGAGTTTCCGCTTTCTCCTGCGTATTTTCTATTGTTGTGGGCATTTTGTTATATTAGTTGTGAAAAAAAAACATAACTATCAAGGTAAATAAATATGTTCTATGTACTTATGTGCCAATGCTTAGATGAATATGTGAAGAAAATATTTAGAGGTGTATTACATTATATTAACAAACTTAGGTAACTATATTTTCAGGGTTGTGCAACTATCGTATACACACACAAATAAAGGTTGAATGTCAATTATAACAAAGAAGACTACATTTCTGCTATTACTGCTTCGAATGTCGCGTTCCTGTCGACGGTAGTAATGGATTTCATTACGTCCAAAGTAGTGAATACGCAGCACACACATACACACGAACTTCAAGGGTAATTCAAATGATTTCATGCGTAACAAATAAATTCATTAAGCGACATACCACCGGCTGTGTGAACGCACCATACCGCTTGTTCGCTCATTTACGACTCTTACGATATTGTTGATAATAATCTGCGATTTTATAATATTAATGTACGCAAACATACATATATAGGTACAAGTTTGTAAATACATATATTGTATAGGGGTACATGTGCACCAGTCATTCGAATAAACACCAGCCCATGTGGAATTAGAACAGAAGGCAAATAGTTGAATTGTGCGATCAAATGACAGTGAAAAAGATATGCGTGGCATGAGCAGTATGACAACAAAGAGATAAAAGTGAAAGCACGAGCATACTTTACGGGGGAGCATCCATGCCGTATGTATTTAACGCAGTGGTGCATTCGAGAGCTTCCAAAAACTATTCGGTATTCATCTATATGTCGTGTGAACGACAAAATTTAGTTAAGCAAGCAGTCAATCAGATTTAGCTTGAAATAAGTTCTATGCTCAAACATCACCCATGTAAACACATACTGCTACAAAATAAGTTGCGTTTATATGCGAAGCTCTGTCGGCGTTGTGCACCACTGATCTTACACTTACTTAGTATACAAAAAGTCAAATACGCTTAATATGCACTAAGGTGAAAGGCAGCGCAGGAAATCAGCGAAGAAATTAAAAACAATAAAGGAAAAATTTACGACGACCCTTGGCTTCACGCTGACATTTGAATAGCAAAATAAATGGAAACCCATTACACTCGCAGGACTTGTATACCCACCGTTATCGGTTGTGTACTTTTTGTATCTAATAAGCCGTCGGGTTTTGTCCCATTGTTTTATAATGGTAAAAGATTGTGCGAACTTCCGATTGTGTTACACTGATTTGCATTCTTTTATAATGATTGCCAAACCTGTTTTCGTATTTTCATTACTCTCTTAATTCATGTATATTTATGGTTTTTGTAACAATTATTTGGCAAGTTCGCTGAGGAAAATATTCCTATTAAGTTGAGCTGTTAGACGAAAATAGCTTAAGTGGGAACTGGAGTTGTTTGTGTAGTACTTTGGTGAGCTCAAAAAACATGATTGCTTGAAATAAAAACAAAAAAAAATGTAAGGCGCGATAACCTCCGAAGAAATCTAAGGCCGAGCTTCTCTTCCAATTTGCATCGTGCTCCTCTTGATTTTCCCTACAAATTGGCCGGACGGGACATACCGTGTTTTATGCCGACTCCGAACGGCATCTGCAAGACAGATGAGTTTTCGCTGAGAGCTTTTCATGGCAGAAATACACCCGGAGCGCTTGCCAAACACTGCCGAGGGGCGACCCCGCTTAGAAAATTTTTCTTCTAATTGAAAAAATTTATTTCCAAAATTTTGTTGTTGTTTTGCCCGGGGTGTGAACCCAGAGCATACAGTCTGGTAGACGGAGCAGGCTCCCATCACACAACGGTGGCCGCAATTACTTGAAATAATACGCACAAATAAGATATGACCTTTTAGATTTTAGATCTATAACAAATGGGAATGGGGTAGGGAGTTTAAGAGAACTCCCTCTTAATGCGTGCAGCGGTTGGGTGCAGTGGTTGACTTAGCCGACTGCGAAAGCGGACGCTTGGCTTGAGCCCGTGATACTGTGGAGGAATATCGGAGACAGTTTACTGATGCGAGCAATCCTCAATTCTTTAGGAGGAAGCCTCCAGTGGGAGAAGAGGCAGCGATCGGCTGAACCCAATAAGTCTGATTGGAAGAGGCAGAAAGGCAACATACGCTTTAGTGCCAGAACAACGAAGCAGGATAGCCGTAATAACAGTAGTCATACCTCTGCAACGCAGAAAAAAGAGGGAAAAAAGGCGACAGGTCTTTGTCCTTTCATTGATGAGCTTTACTATAAATTTAACGACTATCTTTTAAGTCTTTCCAGTTTTTTCATCTGGCAAAAATTCGTCCTGTCACCGACCTTTGTCTACAATGTGGACGCGGCATATGTTGGCAATATTGTACATTCAATTCAATGGTATTACGCTATTAGGACCAAAATTTTGACAAGCACGCAGCCGCAGTTGTACTTAAAGTTTAGAGCCGTAACTAAATTCGCAAATCTCGCTGGCAATACATAAAAACATATCCATTCGATCCTGATGAGCACAAACAGGGCCTCCGTTGCATTCATGATAAGTTGCCATGATACAAAATGGAGCTAACGCTTAAACTTCTGTTTTTAACGATAAGAAAATGAACGAAGTAGCGAAATAGTCGCTGACTGTTGCATATATATGTAGATTGCAGCAGCACAAATGGGGAGAATATCTACCTATCCTTAGAAGGGAGCTGGGGCGTAACGAACCAAATTTAGTAGCTACTACGAAGCAGCGGGATATACCATACAATGAATAAATTAACATATTAATAAAAAATAAGATTGATATTACTTCTGGTATTTGTTGAGCACTAAATATGGATATTTTCGTATGACATACAAGTCACGTCTTGCAATTGAATTGAAAAAAATTTTTTATTTATTATGTGGAATGATGGAATTGAGTTGAATTCGCATTTTGATGTATCGTTGAATAGCAAAGTGCCACTAGTGGAGCTATAATTCGAACTGAATTGAACCGCATTTAACCGCATCAGTGTTTCAATGAGATTACCTTGGGTAAGGGCGCTAATTGTATGCTTATTTACTTATTTATTATACTCAGCTGAGCAAAACTCACAGAGTATATTAATTTTGTTCGCATAACGGTACCCTGTAATGGCATAAACTAATCGAGATAGATATAGACTTCTATATATCAAAAGTGATCTAGGGCGTAAAAAGAAATTCATTTAGCCATGTCCTTTCGTCCGTCCGACCGTCCGTAAACACGATAACTTGAGTAAATTTTGAGGTATCTTGATGAAATTTGGTATGAAAGTTCCTGGGCACTCATCTCAGATTGCTATTTAAAATGAACGAAATCGGACATAACCACGCCCTACTTTTTCGATATCGAAAATTCCGAAAAACCGAAAAACTGCGATAATTCATTACCAAGGACGGCTGAAGCGATGAAACTTGGAAGGTTGGTTGAACTTAGGACGCAGAATAGAAAATTAGTAAAATTTTGGACAATAGGGCGTGGCAGCGTCCACTTTTAAAAGAAGGTAATTTAAAAGTTTTGCAAGCTGTAATTTGGCAGTCGTTGAAGATATCATGATGAAATTTGGCAGGAACGTTACTTGTATTACTATATGTGTACTAAATAAAAATTAGCAAAATCGGATAAGGAACACGCCCACTTAAAAAAAAATTATTTTAAAATTCAAATTTTAACAAAAAATTTTATATCTTTACAGTATATAAGTCAATTATGTCAAAATTCAACTCCAGTAATAATATGCTACAACAAAATACAAAAATAAAAGAAAATTTCAATATGGGCGTGGCTCCGCCCTTTATTTGGAATACTTTTAATGCCATAAGTCGAACAAAAATTTACCAATCCTGTGAAATTTGGTAAGGACATAGCTCCTACGACGATAACTGTTTTCTGTGAAAATGGGCGAAATCTGTTGAAGCCACGTCCAGTTTTTATACACAATCTACCGCCTGTCCTTCCTCTTGGCCGCTAACATGATAACTTGAGCTAAAAATGATATATCTTTACTAAACTTAGTTCAAATACTTATCTGAAATCACTTTATATTGGTATTAAAAATGGGCGAAATCCTACTATGACCACGCCCACTTTTTTACATCGAAAATTTCGAAAAATTTAAAAATTACGAAAAAAGTAGAAGAAAATGGAAAAGTTCTGCAGAGCGAAATCCAAAGCTCTTGGAATACTGTTCGTGGTATTACATATATAAATAAATTAGCGGTACCCGACAGATTATTTTCTAGGTAACCCTGGTCCGATATCTGGAAAATGCCTTCACATATACAACTAAGGTTCACTCCCTTTTAAACCCTCATTAATACCTTTAGTTTGACACCCATATCGTACAAACACATTCTGGAGTCACCCCTGGTCCACGCTTATGGCGATATCTCGAAAAGGCGTCCACATATAGAACTAAGGCCCACTCCTTTTTAAAATACTCATTAACACCTTTCATTTGATATACAAATCGTATAAACAAATTCTAAAGTCACCTTTATGGCGATATCCCGAAATGGCGTCCACCTATAGAACTATGACCCACTCCCTTTTAAACTACTCTTTAGTACCTTCCATTTGAAACCCAAGTCATACAAACACATTCCAGGGTTACCCTAGGCTCATTTTCCTACATGGTGATTTTCTCTTATTTTGTCTCTAAAGCTCTCTGCTGAGTATGTAATATTCGGTTACGCCCGAACTTAGCCTTCCTTACTTTTTTTATTGCACAGCTTTGGTTATAGGGCAAAGTTAATTATAGGAAAATTGAAATTGAATGATTTAAAATAAAGTGGAAAATATGAAAGCAGCTTATATTTTAGCTGATGCTGTATAATGTGCCTTTTTAAGAATCGGTCTGGTCATATACTAGGTAACCTGATGAGCAGGGGCACATGAGTACCAAGTAAAATGTTTATATCTAAACGAGGCATTTAAAACTGCTCGAAAGAAAAAATTTAAAAGAAATGCAGGTATGGTTTAATATATATATTAAGCTGTGAGCAAATGTTCAATTGTCCTCATACATACTTATAGAACTAGACGTCGTGGCGCAGACGCAATAAACTATGAATATGAGAATTTGCTACTTAGCTATGAATTATGACTCGATTTTTATAGTTTCTACTTGAAGTTCGCCTCATTAGACCTACAAATGCAGACACAGGAACTCACACATTTGTGTCAGCTAACATAAAGCGGTGCTGAAGTTGTCGCAATTCAATTTGCATTTCATAATTTATTGCCGAATTCATGTATTGTATACAGGGATGCACCTTAACGTTAAGCTAATCGTTTATTAAAAATGTCCACCGTTTCCGTTGAAACACTTCGAAGTATTATCGATAAAGAAATTATCAAGATAAATTGTTTCTCATTTTTAACCGAAACGAAAAACTTTCGTTAACGTTAAAAACGTTAACAAAAACGTGATACTTTATGTTTGAATTGTGCTGGCAATGCTATAGCCATGGTGAAGCCATAAGCTGGTAACAGCGAGCGGACATACACAAAAACTCCTTGTAATTTGTTTGTGTAATTCGTTGGTGGTAATGTCAAAAATACTCTGAGAAATGTTCGTACTGTCAAAATTCATGAGAAAAGTTGCAATCAGCTTGGCTAATGATTTGACTTTAATGACTCTGCCATCATAGATTGAAATTAATAATCAACATAAACGATATGATTTCGTTTTGATATGGCAGAAACCGAAACAAAATTATTTCGTTAATTTGACGTTCTTAATGTTAATAAACGAAACGAAATGGCTTTGTTTCGTTTATTAACGTTAATTGTCGTAACGGAATGATATCGGTTCGTTGGTTAAGCATGCCTGATTGTATAGGAGATACAAAAAAAATAATAATAGTAAAAAAATATGCATATGCAGTAGGCCGGGTCGATTTGTGGGGAGGCAAAAAAATCGCCCATTACTCTGTGAAAATCATATTCTAGGGATCAAAGTAAGAAACTTTGCCGAAGGAACCATACCTCTAAAACGAATTCTGATGTCCCCCCACCACCCTTTGGGTCGTAATGGCAAATTTTTAAAAATCCCACTTTGAAATGCCTATGTTTTTTCTTTTTGGAGTTTATTTTTCTCTTTAGAAATTTATTTAGTCAGAACATATGTAAATGAAAAAATTAATTTAACTTAGTAAAGAAAATAAATTTAAAAAAAATTATTAGAAATTAGCGTTTTTACAACCCCCTTTTAAAACCAAGGCATCACTGTGATGCATTTGCATGTCGTAAACATAGTTGTGTGGGTTTTTTATTCAACCGTTTTAAAAATGAAGGTATCACTGTGACACAGTTGCAGATCGTAAAATTGCTTGTGTTGTTTTTTTTAAGCCACCACAAGACACAGCAGGTAGAATTGAAATTGCCCCTACCCAAAAGTTCGACCCAAAGGGGGACATCAGAATTCGTTTTAGAGGTATGGTTCCTTCGGCAAAGTTTCTTATTATGATTCCTAGAATACGATTTTCACAGAGCAATGAGCGATTTTTAAATCGACCCGCCCTAATTTGTAGTTAAGCGTAATTGTTGGCATGTATAATTATAAACATTCACACATACACACATATGTATGTGGCTACCATTAATAACTTTAGAAGTCATCAGCTGGTTACCGGACTATAACCTAAGTAGCATGTGTCAATCCCTACGAAAAATGGTTCCAAGTAGTCCAGGTATAGAAGGCCAATATGTATTTATACATGTCCAAAATGCGCAGGTATTGCGCTCCTTCCCTGAGCTTGCCAGGCTAAAAATCCAGCTATGTATAAGGAGTAGTGGCATATGTCCTAAAAAGCTTCCAGTATTTGCCAAGAGGACGCAGTTATTTTATAACTTGGGTCCTGGTTTTTAATAGGGTTTTGCAGTTTGGTCATTAAACAAACTTCTCGCAACACTTCGGACTCATTAAGTCTACGCTTAACCTAACCTAACTTGTCCAAAATAATAATTATCACAAATTGGGACTAAAAACCAAAGCTCGCAATGCGGCTATAAACAGCTGCAGGTGCGCGGGTCTGCTAATGGAAACGCAATAGAATATCATAAAACTGTGAAAGCTAAAAAGCGTTTTCTTTCTTGGAAAAAATTATACCCTCATGTTGCGCTCTTAAATTCTAACCTTTAAATTAAGTCACCGAGCGCTATGCAAAATGGCTCCTTCTGTACGATATTATACGCTTTTTATTATTCATTGAAAACTTTTTTGTGAAAGGAACCATAATCCCAAAAGAGAGAGTGGGAAAATCTACAGGGTAACATTATTTTCATGAAAGCGCAATTAAAGCGTGATGCCTTTCTCAGCATAACGCGTACGCGTATCAGTAGAATGTTAACTGAGGATTGACCACCATAGGCTTCCGAGCGCCTATTTTAATAGCTCTCATAAATGGAGCTAAACAAATTTCTGATCAAATTTCAAAGGTTCCTACCATTTGATCAATCGGTTGCAAGGGATATATGTTTTATATCGAATCGTTCTATATGATGTTTCAGATATCTTTTTGTTAGCAGATAAATGAAAAACTAAGGACGTAAACAATTTGATATGAAAAACCGGCTGTGTGCGAGATATAAGCTATAGTTATGCGATCCGATCGCTTCCTACAAATGATCAATCGGGCATCAAGTTATATCCGCTCCTTAAATTCTATCAAAATATCTCAAAAATTGAGGGGCCCGGATACTTTTAGTGACTTGCATTTTTCGATAGTCGAACCAAATTTAATCTTTAATCTGCCATCTCATTTTCTTGAAAGGTGTAAAAAAAAATATCGGTCATCATCACATCGCAACTTATTTCTTAGAAAAAAAAACAACCAAATTTGAAAATGCATTATTAAATTTTTATGTCTATATAGGAAATCTTACTGCTTTCACGTCATGGACTTTTCGCCATATCTAGACTAGATTAGAGGTCAGAAAATATCTAATTGGCAATATTTGCATTAAACTTACAGCTATTGTCTCTACAGAAAAATATTTTCCAAAACAAATTTTATAGCACATTCAAAGTCATTTTCCATTCTCACTACGAAAAACTTATTATTACACGACCAAACAATAGAATCAGCGAAGTGAAAACAATCAATGAAAGCATTTGTTCACAGTTGATTAACATACCAAGACAAAATTATATTATTTAGATATGCGATTAACATATTCATATGCATAGAATTATATTTACACTGTTTGCAATTTTATAATAATAATTTTTTTTTGCAACTTAATGTATGTTATTAATAACAAATGGCAATTTAAATAAAAAAAAATTGCATAGACAAAACAAACAAAATGTTTATGTTATATGCATATAGCTCTTATTTATTTAGATTTTTTCTCTTACAATTTTTTAAGGTAGTTATTAGTTTTTTGTTTAGCGTTATTTTTAACTATATTGCCTCGTCTTTCTTGCAATTTTATGACTTTTCATTGACTTGAGCTATTTGTTGTTGATAATAAAATTTATGCGCCTCTGAGCACGCGCGCACACAATAAATTTGTTACAAATAAACAATAACAAGAAAACACAGCAAAAATCCAACTATCTAAATACGCAGATATCCCTAATAAAACATTAAGGTGGGAGCGTTTTCGTTTTGTCATCTTTTCCAAAAGATTTAAAATCTACATAAACTTGTTATAAAATAGTTCACTAGAGCATAGATTTAAAGCAGTGTTAGTGAGAGTAAAATCTTCGTAGTGTTAGTGGTTTAGTCATTGATTAACTGGTAACAAGATAAGACGTATGCACGCATCTTTCATAACACTCAAAAAATAGTTCCTCAATATGAAAATATTATTTTATAGTCTAAGTCTAGTCAAAAGTTAAAACATTCTGCTTTTTCGGCGACTACTAAACGTAAGAGAATAAAAATATATGTTTGTGAAGTAAGCGTGAATAACTATTTCCCTAGCTGATGACTTCGATTTAAAATCAACTTTGAGCATGTGCAGTCTTTATATTAGGTAATACATGGAAACCCTTTTGATGCATCACAACTTTTGATGTATTCTAAAACCGAGTGTGCTGATATAAAGAAGTTACTTTTGTATTTACTTTGTACAAAATGAGTTTTTTGGCTACTTAATCTTAATATATAAAAATCACGGGTCACTATGTTTTGGGCCAATGGACTCCTAAACTACTGAACCGATTTTGAATTTGTTTTGCACCCCGTGTGTAGTTTGATCTAACTTGAAATATAGGATAGGTTATATCTCAGTTGGTCGCAATATTATTTTATTGCAAATTATTTTATTTGTTTATACGTAATAATAAAATGTTACGTATACGCACCGGCACTCACTTTTTCAGGGGTGCGGATATACTTCCGTGTAATTGGTTGGTGTTTAATTAAACAACGTGCTTATCAATAAAAAATATTATATAGAGGTACTATGACATTTTTTTTAATACAGGAGAGTCTTTAGTTGTTCCATGTGCAATTTTTAAGCCGAATTTCAGAAGCAACGAAATTTGCATTTCGTTTTAATATTATAGTGAAGTGTGAAAAATAAAAATCTATATAAAAAGAAAGGCTAAAATGTGTGTTAGTTGGTCGCTGGTGTTTGAAGAGATGCGTCGGTCGATTTTGTTCAAACTTTCACACAAGTTGCGTAAACCTCACGCGGTGGTTACTACATAGGCTCGGTTGCGATCGACGTACAGGGTCTCGAGGTATAGGCCGAAACGTGGACCCGAGTAACCCTAGAATGTGTTTATAGAATATGGATAACAAATGAAAGCTGTTGATGAATGCTTTAGTACAGAGTAATATATTATCCAGAGACGGACTGGGACTGGGATTAGGACTAGGACTGGGACTGAGACTCGGAGTGGGACTGGGGCTGAGACTCGGAGTGGGACTGGGACTGGAATAAAATACATACCACCCTCTGGGACAGGCAATAAGTGATGCAGAAGAATGAGAAGGAATTTAGAGAAGAGAAAAGAGAGAAGGAGATTGAGAAAGAGATAAAATGAAACGAAGAAGGAGATAGATGAAGCGAAAAAGACGGAGGGAGGAGTGAATAAAAGGATTAGGAAAAAGTGAAGAGGGGGGAGGACAGAGTCAGACGGAAAAAGCTTATGCAGATAGGCCAAATTTAGGGCAGGACAACGTCTGCCGGGTCTTCTAGTTCCTAATATATAATAACTTAAGCTGCAACCGTGTTAACTTTTATATTGACAGTCAAGCAGCAATTAAGGCAATAATCTCGCAGAAGACAGCATCTTAATGCGTGTTGGAATGTAAGCAGTCTCTGGAAAGAATCGGGAAAGGGAGAAGCATACATTTATATTGGGGTCCCAGCGCATAAGCGAAAAGATAGGAATGAAAAAGCGGATGAACTAGCTAAAAAGGGCGCATCCCTTGAAGCTTGCTCCGTAGATGTCCCAATTAGACTGGCGAGATCAAGCGAAGGCGAGAGGTGCTCATGATCGATCAAGCGGGAAAGACGTGT